>LJZU01000401.1:0-27712 GCA_001513805.1 Davidsoniella virescens
GAGAAAAAGAGAGAAAAAGAGAGAAAAAGAGAGAAAAAGAGAGAAAAAGAGAGAAAAAGAGAGCCCGTGTCTACTAAAGCTTCTATTAAACGATGTACAACTGCAATATACATGTATATATCTGTATACAACCAAGACAGTAGCAACATGAAATTGGAAAAGAACAGAAAAGAGAAAACAATGCAAGATGCGCTAGACAAGCCGAAAGGCCCCTGGTCTGCGCTGGCCCTGTTCGTTCCTCCAAGGACTGGCTTGTTCGTCTACCATACTAGCAGTTTGAAGTAGCTTGACTAGTCGTAGCTCGGCGGACGATGCTGAAAACTTGGAGCTTCTGGGTGTATTTTCCATTGTATTGGCTGTGAGAAAGCTGCGTAGTTATGCCTGATCTGATTCGTTGTTTGTTTTATTTTGATTAAAACGATATATTTTAATTTTTTTTCTTTTTCTTTTTCCTAGTTGCGTAGTTGCTCTGCTCCTGCCCTCGTGCCTTCCGTTATTAGCCCGCCTGCCGCCAAATCTATCCCAGTTGCCCCCATTTCCAAGTTGATTCCCAGTTGTTCAGTTTCACCTTTTTAATTCTGCCTCTCTCCCGCTTCTTCTGACTTTTTCTTTTTCTCTTCTTTTCTGTTCTTCAAGTCATCTTCATCAAGCCAGTCCGTTGATCGTTCTCCATCTCCCAACATCTCTTTCCCAGCCCGTCTTCATCTTTTGTTTTCTTCGACCAGAAACGTATGTTGTCTATCCATCACCCACCCGCCTTCTATTTATCTACTTTTTGTATATCCAACCAGTCAGTCGCTAACTAAGCACCATCAACAGAACAGTCTCTACACAGTCAAAATGCGTGCCTCATCTGTCATCAGCCTCTTCACCGCTGGCGCTCACGCCGCTACTTACACTTACGCCAACACTACCGTTGATACCAGCTCCATCTCCGATAGCGACAAGTGTATGTTGACCATCCAGGCATCGCCTAACCCTGTCTCGTCTGTAACCCTATAAGCTAACTTCTATCTTCTATAGCCGCTTACTGCCGTGGCCAGCGTAACACTTGCTCCGAGATTTGCAGTAGCACTGACACTAACACCTGCGATACCGTAAGCTTTCTCATCTCTCGAATCATATGCACGCCACACTGTGTATAGCACATCGCTAACTTTTGTCTATCTATAGTCGACTCTGGACTACACCTGCACCTGCTCCGATGGCACTACTCCCGATCTGAGCAGCTACGCTACTTCCATGGACGCTTACATGTGCGAGGAGGCCTATAGCCAGTGCATCTCCGCTGCTGTAAGCGATGCTAGTGCCCAGTCTGCTTGCAAGTCTGAGATTGAGGAGACTTGCGGTACTGCCAATGCTGCTTCTGCCACCTCCACTACCTCTGCCACCGCTTCGGCCACTGCTACCGCCAACGCCACCGCCTCTACTACCTCAGCCACTGCTACTTCCACTGTCTCTTCCAGCGCCAACGCCATCATGATTGGCTCTGGCTCTTTGATTGCCGCTCTCTTCGCCGCTCTGCTGTAAATAGCCTCACTCGCATGAACAAAAGCGCTTTTTCTCATTTCATTCTTCGTTTACTCGGAACCTTGTAGGAATCGGAAAACCCAAGATGAACAGCCTGCTAGAACAATTTAGTATCCTGTGGTAGGCCCATCTTTTATTGCATTGGGAGCTTTGAAGATGGTGATACACCTTACCACATCTGGTCAGGCTGCGCGGAGCTTAGTACTGCGGAAAGAGACGACGAACCCAAGACGACGACATCACAGACCTCATTCACGACCGGACTACATGGCCAGCACCCCCAGACTCACATCAATTTCACTGGCGGAAATTTTGGAGGCTGCAACCGGCCACACCAAGCAGCACACACGAAAATCAAGTCTCAAGTGACAGTGATTTGTAGCTTTTTGCTTTGTATGTAGCATGCTGGTTTCTTCACCTTCATCTTATTATGTTTTTTTTCTTCTTCATTTTGTAGCTCTTTTTGCATTGTCACTCATACCCTCAGAACATGGAGCGTCTGATGTGTCGACGCTTTATGATTCTACACATTTTTTTTTCTGGTTTTACCTTCATATATTTTCTCTACTGCCTGTTCTTTTTGCTTTTATTCTGGGGGAGTTCTTGGTCTGGTTTCTGTAAAACTTACAACTACTCTAATGACGAACGGGGAGGGGAGGAAGAAGAGGTTTATCATCGGAGTTGAAATGCGAAATAGGACGTGCTTATCACTTGATAATATACTAACTAGTATCGTTGGGCGCGAGGAGGTTATTTCTTTCTGTGTTTTTATTGTTCCTTGATATATCTTTTTTGTATTGGGGAGTTTTTCCGATATTTTTTCTTTCTCTGTGATAGACTGGTTGGGCGAAATATACACTCAATCTTCTTTACTCGATTTTTTATATTGTCATCTTGAGTGTTTACGTGGAAAAAGAAATTGACTTATAATGGCAAGGCGGATTCCAAAGTGAAGTTGAAGAAGGGAAGATTGTAACTAATAGGTAACTATGATAAAAGGAGTAAAGATTCTTATGTCGATTTTTCTAATGGGTGCATATGTATCTCCACCTGGACAACTTCGATCCTTGATAATAGGTATATCTCCTATATCAACATGTAATCCTCTTGATAGCTAGATTGCTACGAGACAATGTTAATCACTATGAGTTTATTTGACTTTTTGCAACCGGAGTTGTGTTAATTGTAAGGATGGGTGAATATATTCAGGGCTAAATTGTGGAGAGGAATATGGGTAAACCATTGAAGGGTCACGCTTCCAAGACTTTGATGTTTTTAGGAATATAGACAAAGAAACATGTTTATCTTTTACTAGGAATGGAGACTGACTGTTTCAAAGACGCAAAATCAGAGCTCACAATATAATTCGAGGCACAGTTTTCATTGACGTAAATACGGTATGAGACTCAGCAGCTAAGATATCGCAGTATTACGTAAAGTTGTTCTGTGTTACTATACTCCACATATGAAGGCATCGACTTGAAATTGAGACTAGGAACCGGAATAGTAGTAGGTTATCAACGTTAACCAAAGAAAAAGTCAAACAAAGGACAAAGCCGGATCAGTAGACGGCGGCACAGACTGAGACTTTTGCTGTTCATGTAAGCAAGTATAAGTGATAGATCGTTTGTTACTGAGTATTATTCGTCCGGGTTTGACGCTATGATTGGTTACAGAGTTTAAAAGAACCCTCTAATCAGAAGATAAGAGTTGAATGAAAAGGACATGTTTTTTGTGTGCTATAGTTGTTCAGGTTAGCGGGAGTGACGGGTTTGAAGAGCTAAAGATGATCTATTCGTTTTGGTTCTGTCTTCTTTGATCAAAGGAACGTAATTGGTCAGGTTTCTTTGTTTGAGTTTCTGTCTGGCTTAAGAGCATAAAGAGCGTCTGGATACACATAGTATATTTTTTTCTTAGGTTTTATCTCTTCTTTCTTCTACATCGAATGTTTGATTTCATATCCCCCATCACTCCATCAGTATAGCTTCTTTCTTGGAGCTTCCTTAATATATCTCTTTGTTTTCTACATATCACACACTGATGTGTACAAGTCGGTTCTTGACTCTAGTTACACATAAGATACAATCAAACTCACATCAACATCAACGTTCGTAAGTCACCATGTCGGAAATTCTAGACGACGATGGCTTCCGTGAGTATACGAAGAAGCTACAGACTGAAGGCTTCTGGACCTTTCCGCAGAGCCTTCGCATGCTACCGACCACATTCGGCGTTGAGTTCGAACTCGTCGTTGGCGTTCTTGAGAAAGGCATGGCAGACCCGATGGCCGACATCGAGGGAGTAGCGCCTGCTGTACGTGTCCCAGGTGGAACTAACCGTGCGCGTGCCTGTCGTCACGCTCGTGACCATGTCGCAAAGCTCATGGCAAAGAACGGCTTCGAAGTATGGGGCCAGCCGGGCCACAAGTTTTCGGAAGAGACGATGCGTTGGGACAAGTTTAACGAGCAACATTCATTGCCTCCCGATCAGCAGGATGCCTACGCCGAGTACAAACCCATTACCGAAGAGCAGAATATCCGTCAGGCCAAGCTCAAAGCTAAGATGTGGGTGGTGGACTTTGATGTTAGCATTGAGTCGGACCTCTGCATGCCGCCGATCTACTGGGCCGGAATCGAGATCCAGTCGCCAGCGTTGTGGGAGTCGGAGAAGTCACTGACCCACGTACAGCGTCTGGTGTGTCTACTGAGAAAGCAAGTCCGCGTGCGTGTCAACCAGACATGTGGTATGCATGTACACGTGGGCACCGGTGACGTGCCGTTCCAGCAGGACGCGTTGCGCCGTATGGCCGCTACACTATGGGCAATCGAGCCGCTAATGAGCCGCCTACACCCGGAGTTCCGAGCTCGGCAGTGGTTCAGCCATAGCGCAAGAGCATCGTGGCGTAGTTCGATAGCCAACGGTTTCGGCTCAGGGGCCGTATGGGCTCATCTCAGCATGAATAACGAGGAGGGAACCATCGACGACCTGATCTGGAACCGTGACCGTGATCTCGGCGAGAGTCTAGTCCACGTCAACTGGCCGCCCAAGGAGTATAGAGCGGTCAACAGTGATGCCATGGAGCCAGGAAAGCGCAAGCGGAAGGAGAGCGTGCCTGAAGTCGAGGAGGGACTGGAGAAGCAGTACGTTAATTCGGTCGCGCAGGCCAACAAAAACTACAGAGCCGAAACTGGCGATTATACTGCCGACGAGGAGCTCGGAATGCAGCTACTAGGCCGCTTTGCTAACGACATCACGGGCATCCATGGCGAGCCGCACGACCGCCCTCACCCGCGAGTTCCCATTGGCTGGCCAGCGCCATACCCCAGTGACGTTGAGTACACCGACGAGAAGGGCAAAGTTGTGGTGGCAGAGTGCGAAGTTCAGGACCTTATGGAAGCACCTGGAGATCGAGGTACGGTCATGATGGGTCGGCACAAGTGGGACATCCTCAACCAGGGGCTATACGGCGACCGGCCGGCCGGCTACTGGGCGGGTGATGAAGACGTATATCTGCCAGCGCTGCTGGGACAGGCCTATTGGCTCGAGGAGAACAAGCAGGATGCAGTGCGTAGAGACATTCACTTCATGAAGAAGGGCTTGCGGATGGACAATGATAAGAAGGGCCCGGGTGGTTTTGTCACGGCCGACTCCAACTACCTGTTTGTCGAGCCGCGAACGTTCCTCCCGCTAAGCGGTATCCCACAACCCGTCGACTACCGTCTGATGAGCCAGATGCGCCGCGCCAATCACCTGCGCCGGCCGCGCGTGCCGACTATCTGGCCGCGCTCCAAGTACTATATGCCGCGGCCGCTGTTCGAAGACTTGCCGGGTGATCAGTGGAAGCAGATGGAGTGGCCCAGCGCGTCTACCGTGTCGGCCTGGTGGGGTATCCGCGAGATCATGGCTGCTGATATCAGCAATACGCAGCTGATGGGAGCACTGATGTACTCTGATATGAAGTACTCGACTTATAACTTCACACGTATCCGCCGTCATACCGACTTTGGCACCATGTCGCCAACCATCGAGTTTCGTGAGGCTGCTGCATCGCTCGATCCCACTTGGGTCAGCACGTGGATCGCTATCTGTGTCGGTACCATTAACTGGGCTCGTCGCGCCGACTATCGTGAGTTCATGCAGGTCATGCGTCTGCTAGCCCTGCCGCAGACTCCGTACCAGGAGCTACTGCGCGGTCAGGAGCCACAGTACGACATCGTTTCGTTCCTCGAGGATATCGGGTTGGTCAAAGAGGCACGCTTGGCTATGGAGCGTATGGAGGCTGGCGAGGACGCTATGATCGAGTGTCCCTTCTTCGACTTGCTACCAAGTGGTGATAATGATGGAACAGATGAACATATGCACCTACGTCTGCATTCGCTGCAGACTGTCATAGATGGTAAAGGAGAGATTCACGAACCAGTTATCATGGTTGACGGCTAGTCCTGTCGTTGACTTTGCTCATGTAAGACGTTGCATTATGTAAGCTAAGTTTAGGGTTAATACAATATTGTCTTCGCTGTTCACTAATATATACTACATAATATGCAAATATTATGTGATTCTCAAAACACATGCCTTTTTTGACCGAATGAAAACTCTTAGTATGAATGAAAATTGCCTAAATTGACATGTAAGCATGCATTGAGAACAACCTTATATGTAGTATCTTACTGTTCAGTCAACGCTACGATCTTCTGGGGCGGTATTAGAGCGCTCTACTAGGCTGTTGACTATTACGTTGGAAAGGCAAACTAGACGACAAACCCAAATTTATTTGAGAAGTACTATAGAGCCGTTGATCTCTATCTCTTGAGATAGACTTGAACCTAGGAGCTGTATTATTCATGCTAAGTCTGACCGTCTAAGCGGGCGTATTTCCGTCACAAATATTAGCGCGTCAACATCCTTTTGTGGCCTTATTGAGCTTTTGCTGGGAAAATATCTGTATGCTCGGCTAGGATTGTAGGCGAACAACTTTACTAATTACAGCTAGTTAGCAAAGATTGTTTCTATTCTGACAAAAGAACGCAAGACATGGAATACAGCTGTCTCAATATATAGAAAAACATACATATATGTGTGTATATAAAAAGAGGCGTATCTGTACAACTAGCACACAGTAGAGAAGATGGCAAGAGTTCATGAGTCTATCGGCTTTTGAGGTAAAAGAAACAAACCTCAACTTCATAACGTAACGTATAGATGGAGTTCACGTAGTTTTTACTACTACTCTGTGTTGCCGATCATTGTCTTGGCATGATGACTTAACCTCTGCTAAACCGATAACAGAAGCCTTGAAAACCATCGTGCATGTAATGTACAGAATTATGTATCTGCATTTAGTTATTATTCCTGTAGAACAACCTACAGGAATGTTACGCCCGAAGAGGAGAACGAGCTGGGGCTTGATCAAAGACGCCCGATTTATATGCAAGACTAAATCCGTGATTTAGTTGCTCGCTTTATGGCGTTCTGCTCACCTTTCTTTTTCTCTTCCTCTCTCAAGCCAAAGATTGGAGTAAGAATTATGGCTAAATACAACAAAAGAAAAGTCGAGAAACAGGAACAAGAAGCTTGAGAAGGAGGGGGCAAAACCAGTTCACTCTAATAATAAGCAAAACTGTGCCCGGCTACGATGTGAGAAACCTCAGGATGGAGTTTTATAGACGGATTAAGCATAAAATTTATAAGTATCCATTGATGCTATTGGGCCGACTTGTTGAGTAATTCATTATATCATAGCTAGCTTGATATATAGCCCAAAAGCAGTTGGACACCCTACTTGTTGTTTTCTTGGCATGCCGCGGAACTTATTATAAGTTCAGCTCGTATAAGAGTATATCCAGCGCCCGAGAGATATGTGGGATCAAAAGGGCTGCTCATGTGCTTCATAAAGGATAAAAGAGAGCTGAATATACGTACCAGCTAGAAGATGGATAGGGAAAAAAAGGAGACTAGCCAAAGAAGTAAGAAAACATATAATTTATCTGTGGAAGAGAGCGTTTGATCTATGTCACAAGAGTCGTGACTTGAATATCTTCTAGCTATGAGAGCTCCAAGCCAGAGTTTCTCAAGGCAGAACCAGTCTGTTACAGTTTTCTTTATGATTTTCGCCAGAGTAACGCTGTCTTTTCTTACTTGATGTCACTGTTGTATCTGCATACATAGTACAGCGTCATTTCGGATAAGAATTCTACGACAGACTTTATCCTGACCATGTACTTGCTGAAGCCATTGAAAGCCTGTGGGCAACTTGGTAGTACATATCAAATGCTTTCCACCGTGTTAGCCCGATTTGTCATATAGTATATGTAGGAGAAAACAGGTCGAATAGTACCAAAGATATGGAGTAAGAAATCGAAAGAGAACCTAGTTATAAAGTGGACAAGCTCGGCTTTATTTCCCCTCTTGCTAGCACTTTTTTATCTAGAGGGATAAAGTGACTCTCTACATACATACATTGTAGACGTGCTATAGTAAATAACTTAAGTATTACCGGAAGAGGATCTAAACGCCAACGATAGCATGTTGACTCTAATCCAATCTGCCCCGTTGATATGAGGTTCGCTAGACTGGGAGTAAAAACATGGGGGGAAGGAGGGGGGGTTTAGAGATGAGAGAGAAAAGTTCAGCATATCATCTTGATTACAGAGCTGAGCCATGGACTGACGTAGAAAATTCAAACATAATGATATTGATGGGATGCCCAGTTGTCTTGACGAATTTCTTGTTTCCTCTCTTCTTCTCTATATCATATTCTTTACCTTTATCCCAAACAAGCCTTTGGAACTACAAGACTGCCAAGTCATAGTTTCTACCTACTTTGAATCTCAACCCTCTTCTTGATCTAGATATCACAGCATAATAACGTACTAGATTTCTTGGTATGAAACTCGCCATACTCGTCGGCTTCGGCCTCAGTACAGGTCCAGTCACCGCCAACCTTATTGGTTCCTTCGTCAAGCGCGGAGACTCAATATCATGGAAACCAGCCCGTGAAACGCCAACAGCTACCTCAGCCGGAAACTATATGGGCGATATCGACATTAAACACGTCGGCCGTTCTCCAGCACCGACTACCGGCCCGCAACTAGTCGGCGAAGATATCTTCCGCCGTATCGATGGCTACACCATGGGTTCCAACACCTGCGGTTTCGTCACTACCGAGCTTAGTGAGTATTAGCCAAGCAAGCATTGCAGATGCCTCGGCTAGCTTATATGGGACATTGCTAACCCCTTTGTGCGCTCCTCGATAGGCAATCCCTTGACCTGCAGCTCACCGTATAGTTGCATCAACAGCGGTGATTACCGCGGATGCTGTAGTAGCTCTGGCGCATGCCCGTATATCCGGACTGCGTGCGTGGGCTATCTTGACTCTGTTCTGGGCAGTTGCAGTAATGCAGGCGATCACACCATGTGCTGGTAAGAAACGACAGCTCGAGTCATACTGACAACAACTTCTGTATAAGCCAAAACCCTAGATCTAACATAACCCTAAAAATACAGCACCAACTACCTCTATCCAGACTGCTTCACGTATTATTTCTCAACAACAAGAAGCATCTTCACAGCTTTGGCCTGTGAGGCAGCACCTGGCAGTGCCTATATGCTCGACTACCCACCAATCTACACTATGTCTGATAGCACCGATTCATCATATGACTATAGCACCGATTCATCATATGACTATAGCACAGATAGCTCGGAAAGCGTGACACAAGTCGTGACCACCAACTCCGCCGGCCGCACGGTGACAGTGACGATGGGTTCGTCTTCGTCAGAATACACCGGTGGCTCATCTTCATCATCAGGCAGTAGTTCGTCCAAGAGCAGCACGCCTATCGCCGGCATCGTCGGTGGTGTGGTTGGCGGTGTAGTCGGTCTTGCAGCTATCGCGGGCTTGACATGGTTTCTCGTACGTCGTCATAAAGCCAAGCACGCTACTACGCAAATCATCGTTCCTGCCGGCGGCTATGTTGCACCACCCGGCCCGCCGCCACCGCAACAGATGCAACAGATGCACAATGCCTCTGTGAGCCCCGTGTCGCCAACCACGCCGAGCACCATGACCACCAACGTGACATACCCGAGTGGCGTATCGAACACACAGAAGGGCTTTGTCTATCCTACGGGCTATGCTCCACCTGGACAGGTGCCATTCATGGCGCCAGGCGAGCCGGTCAAGGATGCCTATGGCAACGTCTATGTCAATGTTCACGGTCAGATGGTGCCTCAGCATACACCATCGCCTCAGCTAGTCACTACAGCACCTACAGACCCTACAGCGAATTCTCCGCCTATGGCTCCAACGGCAGAACTGGGCATTCAATATCCCGTGGGAACTCAAGGAAACCGGGCCGAGCTAACCTAAGGGGAGTGAGTCGAGGAAAGTGAACTGAACACGGGTGGAGGAAGTGTAGTGGAAGCACCAAAAGGACGAGATAACAATTGACAGTGATATGCATCCACACGATCTATATGCATTATTAATACGTAGTAGCCCTTAATAATACTTGATGATATCAGTGCTTGCTTCCTTTCCTCACTTTGCATTTGCTCATTCATATGTTATATGTTTTGGCACCGTTTCTCTAAAGCAACGTCTCAACTTCCATGTACCACCACTTGTTCCAGTCAACCACCTTCCTCTGTAGCCGGGCTTCCTCGGCTGCAAATACCATAGCATGACTACGCAACACCTCCTCTAGCGTACAGCCAATGTACTTGAGCTGAGCTTCGTGCGCTGTCAGGTATCCATTCTTGGCGCTATCCACAGCTAACACAAACTGGCGCACTAGGCCACCATCACCGCCTCCGTGACCGGCATCTTGAGTCGTCGGCGTATACGTCTGTACCTTGCCGGAACGAAAGTCTGTCACGGTGATAGTCTGTGAATCGGCGTAAATCTCGCCGTGCGTGCCGTAGAAGCGCGAGTAACGCTGGCAGATCTTCTGCGTCTGCGCAACCATATGAAACGTTGCTGTCTTTGCAAGACGGGGTCCATCGTGTAGATCAGAGGTGTCATCGTCTTCCCATTGCATGGTAACGGTCTGTTCATCGACCACGTTGTTGTCTGCTTCGAAAACACAGCGGCCGAACCAGTTACGAGCCTTGATCTCAGAGTCTGGGGTGGTATCTGCGTCGTAGTCGGCTTCTAGCTCGCTTGCTAGAGCTTCATACCTGGCCTGTGGTGTTGCCCATGCTTCGATATCGGGCATCACGATCTTGATGGGCCAACCAGTGTTTCCCGTGCCGAGGCCCTGCAAATCCTGTCCAAGATATATATTTTTCGCGGAAAACATGCAGCCTTCGTCGCCCAGTGGACACTTCATGCAGTTTGTTGCATTGCCTGCCTTTACCGGTTTGCGTGCCTTGCGGAACAGCTGTAGTTTTCCTGATGACGCCACTGTGCTTGGCAGATGTGGCTTTCCTACACCGGCAACCACGGGGCTACAAAGAAACCATAGGATCAGATCTATATCGTGGCACGACTTAGTCAGTAGAGACGGCCCAGTAGTGTCTTCGCGCCGCCAGTTACCACGCACATACGAGTGGGTGAAATGCCACCAACCGACCGGCTCCGTATGCTCAACACTAAGAATATCGCCAATGGCATTTAGTTCGCGTAATAACCTCCGTAAAAGCACGTTATGGGGGCTATATCGTAGTACATGACCGATAGAGAACACTCGCTGTTGCTCCGGCTGTAATGAAATGTACATGTCGATGCAGTCCTGGAGCGATGTGGCTAACGGCTTCTCGCACATGATATGCAGATGCAGTGGTGCCAAGTCCAAAACGACCTGCTTATGCATCTCATCTAGCACGCAGATGAACGCGCCATCGACGCCCGGCGGCACCACATCACCGGCTGCCTCACGTCTTCGTCGTTCCGTCTCATAGGCGATGAACTCAGTCCAGCCGGGAAATGCTTGGCCATCGCCGGCGCTGCCATCTGGGCCCCAGATAAATCGCTGTCCGAACTTCTGTCTCTTGTAAGCGTTTGGCTCTGCGATGGCGGCTACGATGCCGTTGGTGCCGTGTTTTATGCCCTTGGCGTAGGCCGTGCCGCGGGACCCGGAACCGATGATAAGAAATCGTGGAGAGGCCATGGTCAGATTATGGAGATTGGCGATCTCGAGATTATATCTCGATGTTAGTCGCAAATGGCACGAAGGATGGACGCCGGGGCTTATCTTACAAGGGTTAAGGTGAACAGTTTTGAATCGGTTACTAATAAAGAAACGTTTCCACAGCCCGGGTTATTGTTTTATTTTCGTGTGATTAGATGATTTAAGCTTCTTCGTCTTTCCAACGTTGTGTTGGTCAAGTTATCAAGTTCGTGATATGTCTCCCTTCCCCAACATATAGGTACCTATTCCTTCTAGCCAATCATTGTGCCTGCATAGATAAGCAGGAGTATTGCTGACTGTACCCTAGGCAGGGAAAGAGCAACAAACTCATCGCCAATAGACTCTACACATGTCTAAGGATGTAATCTGGTCAAAGTTGTTGCCGAGTATACTTGTACCAACAAAACCCTATCTACATGTTTTGTAGACCCTAAAATCTCTACTTGAGCTTCATAATCTTCTTATATCAACTATGATCCGGCGGCAGCTGTGTCGCATCACACGGTCAACCACTCACTCTTTAATAACTACAAGCCAACAAACTAAACAAATCCGATCTATAGCTTCTAAAGGCGTGGGTATACACTTGCCTAAACAAACAAAAAACCCGCCATTATCCCGTCAACTGCAGAATCTAACGAAGCTAAGCCAAAACAAGTACGATGCAACCACTCCACGAAGCCTTTCAATTTTAGTTCAGTTCTTATCAATAGCATCATAAATAACTATAAGCTAACGGCTGCGACTGCACCGCCCTGAATATAGCTATAGCACCTTTTCCGAATCTACCACAATGCCAGATCATAAAACTCCAACCGGCGATGACTATCTCGTCTGGATCGACTGTGAAGTATGAGCCACCGATCCTATTCTACCCCATTACCACATCTTTTATATATCTCCTCGTACCCTAACATGAGCCCTTCTATTTTCCAGATGACCGGGCTTGACCCAGACTTCGATGAGATCATCGAAGTCTTCTGCCTCATCACCACCGCCACCCTCGAGATCGTTGATCCCGTGGGCTTCGGCACCGTTGTGCACGTACCCGAAGCTCGTCTACTCCAAATGGACGACTGGTGTAGAAAGACACACTCTAAAACCGGTCTATGGACCCGTGTCGTGACCTCTGATATGACTGCCGAATGCGCTGCTATTGACTTGCTCGCCTACATCCAGAAGTGGGTGCCTCAGCCACGCTCGGCTCTTTTGGCCGGCAGTAGTGTTCATGCCGATCGTGCGTTCCTACGTAGAGGTCCATGGGCTCCCGTGGTAAACCATCTGCATTATCGTATCTTGGATGTCAGCGCTATCAAGGAGGCCGCGAGACGGTGGGCGCCTCCGCAGATCTTGCAGAATACTCCCAATAAAACGGGTCTGCATAGGGCCAAAGAGGACATTTTGGATAGCATCAATGAGGCTAGGTACTACAAAGCTACCATATTCTCCAAGGCAACGAATCAAAACACAGTATAATTTTAAAAGTCAAGATAGATATTATCAATTTGTCATGTACAAATATATGTATAAAACGTAAAGAAAACTAAGATTGCTTGCTAGATATCATACTGGAAAAGCAAGAAGAGTGTATAGCATAGAGAGCAGAGTAAAAGGAAGAAGTAAAGCACGATGAGCAACATGCATAAACTACTGCAAAGCTTCTATCTGTCGAAGGGGAAATAAGAGATAGTGCCTCCTTGAAGAAGCTTTCACATTATCATTGTAGAGTAGCATTTTGCAGACGCTTGAGCTTGAGTGCGGCATAAGCTGCAAATAGGGCACTAATAGCCCCAATGAATAGGCATACTGCAATAGCGTTAGGGCCATCAGTAGAGTGAGTCTCGGACAGATGAGCATCGACAACCAACTCGGGGCTCTTGCCAGGCTCTAGTATAGAGAACACGATAGTAGAGATGAAGTTGCCCAGGAACTGCGGCAGCGTGCTGTAAATGTTGAGAATACCAAAGTAAATGCCCGACATCTCGCCGTTAGAAGAGTCGGAGTCGGGTCCCTTCTCCAATTCATTTGCCGAAGCAGTACGATGGTGACTCTTGGTATTGGAGGCGCTGCTTAGACGATTGACTTCTTCTCCTAGAGTAGCTACAGGAGCCCAGCCTGCAACTGACCACGGACTGCGCGATAATGAGTGGTTAGGACAGACGTTCATGAGACTTCGCATTCCAATACTGGATTGGATGGAGGGGCAAACTTACATTCCACAGATACACACTAGAGTAGTCGCAAACTTGAAGCTGTTAGCTAGTGGAGCCATGAACATGGCAGCGGCAAAAATGATATCACCAATGATCCATGCCGTCACGATATCAGGCTTCATATCGTGGAGCTTATACACTAGCTTGGCGATGCTTCTGGGAGGGCGTTTGGTGTAGCGACCCTCGGTTGGTGATTTGACGATCATAGGCAACACCCACGCACCTATAAACGTCACTGACGAGTACATAACGAGTGCCTGGCTTCCAATACGTCCAATATCACCGAGAGAATCGCCCGTTTTGGCCGCTGCTGGTGCGTCGTAGCGGAAGTAGATCTCGCCAACCCACGTCGTGCTGTAGAACTGGAATGGGAACCAGCCAATCCAGGCCCAGAACTGAGCCCAGCAGATAGCTTGAACACGGGGAGGAAGGTTGAGCAGTGTCGACCAAATCTGCTTAACCACCTTGAACTGGACATCGTTGCCGGCGTTTGCCCGGGGAAGAAGAACACGCTCAGAGACAGCCCAGCAAGACACGGATGAGGAGAACAAAACAAACATAATGGCCATAGAAACCAATTGCTTGAACTGGGTGTCACCAAGAGATGTACCAAAGATGCTTACGAGATCAACAGCACCGGCAGCATAGCCAACAACATGGCCAATAGCAGCGAGACGGGAAGCTAAAGATATTGATTAGTAGGTGATTTCAAGGATAGAGAGATGTCAGTAAGAGGGCAATAGAACTTACACCATGCGGCGCCAGCTTGTTGTTTGTCGATGGGCAACGTATCGACAATCAAGCTTCTAGAGCAGGACATAACTACACACGAATATCTAATGTTAGTGCACAATGTTCATTACATCCTATACAGATCCGTGGTTTGTGGTTTGTGGTTTGTCTCAGTGTAACCCTAGCACACAACCCTGGTAAACGTCACGTTTATCCATAGTTAGTTTACCCTAGGCTACTCCTGCTTAGGGCACCATTTCTTCATGATTCACGGACAAACAATCAAATCCAACCATCTGGATATTGGAATACGCTAAGAGGAATGTAGACTGCGTGAACTTACCAGCATTGATGGCAAAATCAACAACATAGATCGCAGCTACGGCAAGCACAATGACCATATTCTTGCTTTCCGCTGGGGTGTACCCGAAGAAGCTGACGAGCTCTTGAGTGAAGCCCAGTACCCAGAGAGCCATAGAAACGATTATGCTTCCCAGGACGATGACGGGTCGGCGACGGCCATATTTCGAGGTAGATTCGTCCGCAAGGGCGCCGATGATGGGCTGTACAATAAGGCCGGAAAGCGGACCAGCGATCCAGACTAGTGAGGTTGTACTTTTAGAGAGGCCGAGATTGAGTAGATATGGGGTGCAGTCTAGTCAAAACACATGGTATCGTTAGCTTGATTCTATGTGCTAGCCAGCACGCAAAGAAGTAACATATGGAGTCTGACGACAGAAGATATGGAGGGGATGAGGGTGGCGTAGTTATGGACTTACAGGTCATCTCAACTCCCCAAACGAAGCTATGTAGATAGTCCGTAAGTTAGCAATAGATCACATGAGCAGATAGAGTGGATCAGAGAGTTTGGCGTACACAATGCCGACGGTAGTGAACGAGAGCAGAATCATGCGCATAGTCTCGCTGCTGCCTTTGACCGACGCAGTGCCAGCCCAGGCTGCAGAAGCTCCCGCCATGATGGAAGCAGAAGAAGGCGTAATCACACGATCAACACACTCTCAAACTGCAGCAGATTAGTTTTCGTTGTTTGCTATCCTCAAGGCTGGTTTCAGCACCGAGATTTCGCATTCAGGCTGGATTATATTGGAGAATTGGTCGTCGTCAAAGATTTGGGGGGAGGGAAAAGATTCAGGTTTGCGCGGCGGGATTTCGTCCAAGATCGAAAGTCGTCGAGGTTGCGAGAAAGGGAAGGAATCGTCAGGAGGATTGATACTAGTAAATAGCAGTTCGTAAGCTTGCGGAGAACCAATACAATCACTTTGTACACAACGCAAACAAGTTGTAGTTCTAAGGTGAGTCGATATCCAGTAGTTTTGTGTCCCTGGAAGGAAAAAAGATCGTCGGTAGATAAAGTAGCAGTGATGATGAATTTCGGGCAATTGGGCACAAAAGCAAAAGAAAGGATGAAACTAGAGAAACAAGGCCCAAGAAGGAAAAAAAAAAAAAAAGAAGAGAAAGAAGAATTGTCACATACAAAAAGGCGTCGATGAAACGGCGCCACGAACGCACAAAGAGGAAAAATTTAAATACACAAATATTATGTCAGATCAAGAGAACTTAAAGAAATGAAAAAAAAAAAAAAAAGAACACGAAATTGTTTTGATTATCGATAACGTGGAAAGAGTTTTTTTTGTTTTTTTTTTGTTTACATAACAGTACAATATACATACATTGACTATCTGTATACTGCAGAATGCAGATGTATAGGCGGCCTGCCTCATCCTTGTTACAGCAAGTCCCTTGTAACTTTGACGAGAAAAGGTTGCAATGAATCGAAGGTTCCGAGAGAAAATAAAAGAAGATAGAACAGCAAAATATACAATCTATGCATTTTCGATCGGCCCATCCTTTGCGTCGGGTTTCCCTGGATCTCGGAAGCTACGAACTATGGAAGCTCTGGAAGGAAAGAGTTAAGCTTGGCTGTCACTATATTAGCTATGATAATGGATAAGTTACAGGGTATCATAGCACTGTTTTTTCTTGTCCCAAAAGGAGCTCCAAAGTTTCAGGACGCATGTTCATTCATGAATCAAGCTCATATGTAGTTCGGCTTATCCAGACAAGGAAGATGCTCCTTATACCAGCATATAGCCGTATCTGCACCATGTATTTTTTCTCCATCTTTGCAGGTGCTTTCTCATAACAGCTTTTTTATTTCTATTGTTTTTTACTTGGTCATAATAGGACAAAAGGAGAAGCATCGAGAAAATGGTGTCTCATGACGAATCAATCGTCTTTCACCACTTTTTTCTACACATAGCTAAGTCTAACATATAATTGAAACAATATTGCAATAAAATCACACCTGAAGTCTGTCCATATTTCCCGAATCACCGCTTTTATGTATCACAGATTCTTGAACGCCTTTACCCCTACAAATGCGATATTGGTAGTTATCCCGTAGTGGCCCGACCTACATAGTAGTACCTTCATAAACCTGGATATAAATATGACTACATTATCAATAGTAACTAGTCTTGATTCAGTGTACTATCCTTCATGAGAGATGACGCTTGAAATGCCCAAAATAGGAAACTCAACAGAACATGTAAAGAAAAAAACAAGTGAGAATGCTTGCATCTCTCCCCTTCTCGCTAAAGTTCCTTATTGACTATAGCTTGCTCACTTTTTCTTCACTACTCACTGACTCTCTTGAGGTTAATACCTGTTTTCTGGGGGCTAATTTCCCGAGTCCGATTTCTGTTACAGTTGGTTGGGGAAGAAGACTTCCAAGTGGAGCTTGTCCTGATTTCTGGGGGAAAAGGGATCACGCATTTACAGGCTTTAGTGTCTGTCGTATGGTTTTCGGGTTTATTCTTTTTTCTATGAGGTTTTGATTAAAGAAAGCATCTCTATACTTACTGTAGAATTCATATTCATTTTTAGTTGTATGTGTAGATGTGATTTGATATTTGGTTATACTAGCAATAGGCAATAGATGGTAGATGTAGATAGTAATAGTAATAAGTGAGAACCCCAGTATAAACAAGCAAAACAATAAAGAGAACAAATAAATGCTTCTTCTCTATGTGCTATATTGTTTAGAGAAACAAAGCCCATCCATCTCCCTCCTTACCCCCCACCCAAAAAAAAGATCGAAACGCCGCCGCCAGATATGATTCATTCAAATAATCAAAGACTTGATTAATGATGAAAATACGCAATAGTAGAATGTAAAAAAGAGGCTAGGAAATAAAGAAGAAAAAAGATCGTGAAAAAAGTAGAAACAACCTCTGGGTGGATATGTAAGATGATGAAGACGGCTGGATATGACAGAAAGATAGACAAGGGAAACAGAATCCAAAAAAAGAAACAAGGAATAGTAAGGAAAGATAAGGGAGAGACTAATGGTGTACTGTTATTATCACAGAGTAGAACTAGAATCTGGGTATGTGCTAAAAGAAATAAGCAAAGAGCGCAGGCGTGTCCAAGTCGTATACAAAGAAGAGATAGATGAAGAATGCTAAACGGGAATTGAAAAAAGAGAACAAAAAGAAAAAGAGGAATCGAGAATGCTGAAGGAAGGTAATTTGCAAAAAAGAAAAAGGCTTTGCCGTGATCATGGCTCAACGGCTGATATCAAAGACGAAGGAAAAAGAAGATGGGTGTATAACCGCCATGATCATCATACTTATCAGCCTGGACAGAATAGTCGAGGCCTATCAGAAGCACATAGCGACTGATATCTTACTGATCAGCAAGCTTTGCAAAATGTTTAGACCAAATCCATCCGACTTGGCAGTTGGCATCATCTTGATTCTTCGCCAGCCATAGCTCGCCCTTTTCCCCAACAACATCGAATACCTAAAGTGAATTTGTTAGTATATTGATTTATGACACGATAGAAAGATGTAACAAAGACTTACCTCACCAGCTTGGTACACCAAGTACGGATATCCTGCCTCCTGCTTTGTAGTCTCGATTTTGAACTCGAACAGCGATGCCGCTAGCCAAAGGATGTTATACGCTGGTTGACCAGAGACCGCGCCGCCAGGAACGCCATCAACCTGACCCAGTGCCATTCGATCTTCCTCTGTCGAGGGAGGCCTCGTGTCACCGTTATCAGGAACAGGAAGTGCTGAGTGGAAGAGACCCGAATAACGCCTCGAGTTATCGGGCGCCGGGTAGTGGTTAGAATTGTACGTCGATGTGGAGTCACGACGTTGGTGCTGGTGTTGCTGATAGTACGCCAGCTCCGAACTTTGCCGCGCCATTGACCCAGAATCCATGCTAATGCCCGTGCTCGGCCGACCTGTGCTCTGGCTTTGGGCAGCAAACGACCGTGATCCAAGTGATACAACTTCCGGAGATGTGGGCATAGCCTGGCGTGTGTACATGCCTCCATTGCTGCCCTGAGGCTGCGAGTTGGAGTACATATGTGCGACCGGCTGTGTCACCGAGTGTGAGATAGGTGCTGTTTGTGAGTTCGAGTGTGAATGGGTGCCACTTTGCGCAGTTGTGTAGTAGCTTTCATAGTAGTGATGAGGCAGTACAGGGATATTCGGAATGGCCCCGATGCCACCCAAAGGCGACGTCAAGCTGCCGTTGCTGCGACGCGCAAAGTCGGGCGTGGGCAACACGGGCGCTTCGCTATTAACCGGAGGACCACGCTGGCTGGGCGATAAGTCCAGTGGCCGGACACGTGTCCGTGAAGCTGCATCGTCCATGCTAGATAGTGTAGATAGCGATGTCTTCCCCTTGTATGTGGGGTTGAGGATCCCCAGCTCGCTGACAGGTTGTTGCATGGAACTAAAATCAGCATGAAAGGCAGAGAGAATGTCTTGGATCTCACGTATCTCGCTGCCATCACTCAGCACTGATTTAATGCGGTCGCGCCACAATTTGTACCATGACGTCTGTATGTTGACCAAGTTTGACATGCAAATTTTGCCGACCTTGGCTGTCAACGCAGATAGGATAGGGAGCTCCTTCTTAAGTGTGTCGTTGAGAGCCTCGTACTGCTCAACGAGCTCTGTGAGCTTGGCATCTGTCGCTTTACCACCTTTCTTTAGCAGCTCGGCCTTCTCATAGTCAAGACGGCGCTTCTGGCGCTTCTTCATAGCCAGCGCGGGGTTGTAATATGACTCAATAACGCTCTCGAATGGTTTGATTACCTTGTCGCGCACTTGACTTAGATGTTCTTCCAAGACAACCTTCTCCATATCGCGCATCGACACATTGAATTGAACCCATTTGCTCTCAATCTCTTGGTGTTGACTAGGCTGAAGTCGCATCACAAGCTCTATCGAGGAAAGATATTGCAAGAACTCATGTACATAGGCCGACACTTGCTGTGTATAATCTACAGCATCACGAAGAACCACCTGTAGCCGCATGAAATCTTCGTTGAAACGGTCGTTGAGTTTCACGTAGCCTTCATCCTCTGGCACGCGACTACCAGTCTGCACCTTTTCAGAGCGCTTGGCAAAGGCACGTGCAAGTCCAGCCTTGACATCTGAATCTTTGCGTTTACCGCTAACGATCTGACCCACGAGCTCAAAGTTCTTCTTAGTCTTGTTGATCTCGACAATGGCATCCTCCAGCGTGTCTTTGGCTGCAGATAATACAGCACGATCCGGGTGGTCTTGTGGTGTTTGTTGAAGCATGGAGATGATCAAGTTAGGGTACTTGGTGATACGTTGCATAGGCTTGATTAGCAACGAATCCAAATCCCATGCCGCTGTCAGATCCTTAGCCACCTCATGGCATTCATTAAGCCATACTTTGACTGTAGGATCTTGTTGAATCTCGATAAGACGCTTTGCTGCCATGTCACTACTACGAAGGAACATCTCATGTACAGCCTTCATCTCCTCTATGTTCTCGTTGAAAACAGTGCCCAATGTAGTCTTGAAATCTTTGATATCGTCGAGCTCATGAGGGGGAGGGTAGATGTTGGTGGTGTCGAATTCAGGCGTGGTCATGTTGGGGATCTCATCAGGCGGACGCATCACGGGCTGATAAACAGTACTGACAGCTTCACGAAGGCGCTGCGAGAATTGAGAGTGGAAAGTGATGATCTCATCGGTATTGCGAAAAATGAGCTTGATGGTTTTCGTATCCAACTTTACGCATGCCTCAGCTGTACCCTTGTAGATCTCCCATACGACGCACATATCTCGGACAAAGGCAGCTTCTGTATCGATAAGCTCCTTGATGACATTGCGTCTCTGAACAAGGCGTTGACGTTCCTTGTCGCTGATGTCATTCTTAGGCGGGACTGCAGGTGGAATTTCAGCCTCGGATGAAGATTGAACGAGACGGATCTTCTCCATACTAGAGCGCGTGATCGACGTTGCAACAGTAGCCCGATCTCTACTGACTGGCCTTGAACCAAGTAGAGTAGTACCAGAGGCATTCTGCTCATAGAAACTACTAGCGGGAGTACCATGGCTTTCGCAGATAGACCCGGCCTTGGAAGGAGGGATTGGGGGTGGCGGACTAGTTGGGAAAGCAGAAATAGGTTCCGAAGCAATTGGCGTAGTCATTTTCGACACAGGTCCGTGGTCAGGAGGTGTTGCAGACTGCATGGCCTCAGCTGGCAAAGGTGGAAGCTCTGAATTCTTAGAAGCAAGAGGGCTTTCGCTCGGGATAGAGGAAGTTCCCACTCGTCGCAATTCCGTCTCAAGTTTCGAGGGAAGAGGGGGAACCTCGGGAATGTCAAGTGAGGGTTTCGCACTATCGCTATAGTCACGGCTGTCAATGGAAAAATCGGTCCACGAGGACTGAATGCTAAACCGATTTCCAGGAACGAACATAGATGGGACATTGAGCATCTGGCTTCCTGTCACAATACTCAACCCAGAGGATTTGGATGTACTACCATTAGTGTATTCGGTGGGCACGTCAGCTTCAGACGACTCGCAAGTCGAGTCACGTTGGGATGAAAAGCTCTCAGCATCAAACCGCACATCATTGACCATAGCAGGTATGCGAGGTACTGGTGGGACTTCATCATCGCAAGTCGAAGTATCGTCATCTTGGCGTTGAATCTGGCGAATAGCGATAGCAGCAGCAGAGCCAGGCATAAATCGGTATACAGAGTCTTCGGCGTCGTAATAATCCCGAAGATGGGGGAGCTGTAATTGTTGCGGCGAAGTACTTCCAGTGATGTCAGACTCACGACGGAAGACACGGATTGTGGTTGAATGTGAGAGACCAGAGTTGAACTGTGGCGTTGGCTCATATTCATCCGTGAATTCAGAAGCATACTCGGACTGCATACGAGAGGAGCCCTTGCGAGGCTGGACAGGGGACAAAGGAAGGGTCGGAGAGAGCTCGCCGGAGTCCATTTCCACATCTTCGCCGAATGGGTAATGGTAGTTTATGGGCAACAGATGGCCTTCAGTAGAAGCATTTCCACGACCTCTTGGGGGTGTCTGGGCCTGAGGGGTGGTACTTCGAACAGGGGAGGGAATTGGCGGGTGCGAAACAGTACGAGGAGATATTAAATCTGGTTGTATATCCATTTCAAACTCCGTAAGGACTGTAGATACTGCTGATTCAGGTTGGGGAATGTCGGCTTCTGAATCTATGCCAAAAACTGCTTCGTTGGACGTTTCTCCGGAGGCACTACCAGGAAGTCCAAGATGGAGAGAGTGACGTTTGCTCAATATTTCTTTGGGCAGTTGAAGCTGAGGGAGCTGGATAGGGGCAGGCCGTTCAATGGAAGTTCTCGGTGCAGTTGCGGACATAGGAGATACTGGGTCATCAACAGCAGTTGATGGCCGTGATGGAGTGCCCCCAGACTTCTTTTGTTTAAATAAGCCTCCTGGCCGTAGAGATGAAGGTATATCGCCGAAACTTGTCCGTGGAACAGCAGTGTCAGAATTACCACGAAATTTAGCTTGCATAGAATCTTTGGCGGCAACGGCTGACTCTAGCTCCCGTGTGCGACGACGCATAGCTGCACGCTCCTGTTTTTCGCGGATAGTCTTGGAGTATTTGAGACGAATATCATTCCGTCGTTGTTCAAAGTCGATCGGGCCCTCCGAGATTCGGCGTCTGTTGTCATCTTGATCATTAGTGGTTACGCGCAGACGACTTTCGCCAGTCCGCACTTTGAAACCGGCGGCGTTGGAGTCAGCCAGGTGTTGTCGTGGCCTTGAACTACGGAGTTGTGGTGATGATCTAGGTGAAATTGATGTTGACGTGATCAGAGCAGCCAATCTAGTGCCTGTACTAGAGCTACTAGACGTGTTCTCGGAAGCATTCGTAGAAGAGTTGGCGGATGGCTGGTCACCACGCTTAGTACTCGAGGCAGCAGCTCGTATCCGAGCCCCGAATGGAGATCTATCTCGTCTTAGGTTCATAGCAGTGTCTTCGGTAGCGAATTCGGCATCTTGGTCTTCGCTGGCTAGGTGATCTTGTTGTCTAGCCGGCTGGCTGGTGGGGCTAAGGGGCGTCGCGGGTCGAGATTCGGGAGCAGGTGAGGGTGAAGGGTTGCTTCTAGAGCTTGCAAAAACCGGGAGCCGAGACTGGACGACGGGTCCTGATTGAGGTAGTCTAGTTTTGGACGAGACACCACCGGCGATGCGAGAACGACTCGAAGAAACGCGGGGTGCGTCACTACTAGACCGGTTCCGGGTGCGTGGCGTCGAGTGCGTAGCTGCTGTGGGTAATGTTGTCTTCTTTTTTGTGTAGTCGTTAACGGTGCGTTTCGGGTCGGTCTGTGTTGCAGATGGTGCCGATTTGTACCAGTCGCTAGGTGACTCAGTATAACTATTGCCGTTGATGCCGGTGGATTTGGTAGATGCGTTGTCGGTGTGAGTGTCTACTCGAAGGCCTGACTCGGAAATCCCCCGCTGACGCCCAGGAGAGGACGAGGTCGCTGTGTTCTTCAACTTCGATACGGATAACGATGGCGGTGTCGAGAAAAATGCGTTGTCTTCTAAGGGTGTAGATGATATGCCGTAGCCAGCAGTGCCGTGGCCGTTACTAGTATGGGCTTGCGCGATCTCACCGAACAAGAGAGGCGGATGCTGTTGTAGTTGATCTGAAGATAATGAAGTAGATGGTGGTGATGGTGGTGAAGCCGTAGATATAGGGCCCCCGGCGTTAAAAGAGTCGTTATGGATGCCTATTGAAGAATTTGACACAGAGTTGGCTGACGACACTGCGTTGGTGGTGGATTCAGTTTTAGATATGGTACTCGAACCCGAAATGGAGCCTGAGTCGACTGTTGGTGGTGGTTTGCGTATTCGGTTAGCAAATGACTGTTGGTGTTGAGAGGAAGGTTTGTTATCGTCAGGCGACTGCCTTGGTCTCTGGAACTGCTGGCGGCTTCTGGAGTTGGTTGATGAAGCAGCAGTGGCAGAAGTTGCGCCGGCACCTGAGCCTGTGGAAATAGTGTGCGTCAAGGAGAGAATATCGAGGGACGAAGTCGATGACCTGGCAGTGCTAGGAGATGGTGAAAACTCGCGAGGTTGCCGAACTGGAATAGCGCTGCGAAGAGCTGGGCGGGCTGGTCGAGAAGGGGTCCTTGACGTAGATGCAGGAGATCCAGACCGTCCAGTTCTAGCGACAGCTGCAGAGGGTCCGGATGCAGCAAACCCTGGAGCATAGATGCTAGAAGTAGCAATATTAGTGGCACCAGACCCAGAACCACTATTACTCAAACCAGAACCAGAGCCATCATTCGAAGAGCTAGCAAGACCCTTTTGATCAAACTTCTTTTTGAGATCTTTGACGCTAATGTGACCGGGTCCAACCACAGTTTTAGTGTTGCTGTTGTTATTGCCATTAGTGCTAAGAGCTGTATTAGAAGCATTGTTAAAATATTTAGGGTCGAGGGGTGCTGACGCTGAGCGCATGCCAAGTCGACCGCTGCCACCAGATCTGGCTGGAGCACCAATAGGACCTGGGATAGTAGACTGCCGAGGGATGCCAGATGCAGGAGATGAAGTAGATGGGGACGAGGTTGTATAAGAGCGTGCAGCTCCTCCCCGACTACGGGCAGCTGGTGTTGCCATGGATGAGGAGGTAAAGTTATTGTGGTCGTCGTCGTGGTTTGGTTCGGTATGGGATCGGTAGTAGTCTTCTGCAGTAGCGAGGGTAGAGGATGAAGACAGCGGCGGCGGAGGTGCGGCGGCTTCTTCGTCCTCAATGTCGGTCTGAACGTGAGCGGAACAAGCGTCGTCTTGATCGTCGTAGTTCGCAAAAGAGGCAGTCTTCAGATTGGCTGCCGTGTTCACTGCTATATCGGTACAGTTTTGACGATTATAGTCGTTCCCAAGAGAAGGAGAGTTCGTTATGGACTGGATATGAGGTGCAGCAGCTGCAAGGTCGCCGAAGAAAGCAGCACTCTCATGTGATGGGAAAGTAGGCGAGAAAAGGTCGAAAGCAGGGGATATATCTTTGGGTGGGGCCTGCGACTGGGACGAAGGTTGAGAGCGAAAAGCAGGATTGTTATTGTCAGCTCTGCCTCTGTTTTGGCTAAGAGCAGTAATGCTTGGGTGGTGGTGCAGTATGTCAGAGGCAGAAACTGGATCGGACGTGGGTAAAAAGGCGTAATTGAAGGCGCGGTTGTTGTTAGAGTTTCTGCGACTACGACTGTAGGCTGAGGTTAAATCGGCGGCGGTGGCAGACAGAGGCTGCGGTTGTTGCGGCACCTGTGAGAGCTGGTGTTGTACGGGATCGCGAGACAAAGCCTGGGTGGTGTTATTGTTGCTATGGCGGTTGTTTTGCAGATGTGGTGGGTGAGATGATGACTGAGAAAACGAATTATTCAGGCCCGGCAAGGGAGGAGCGTGGGTAGAAAGGGCCTCTGTTGCAGCAGAGTTTGTAGCTCCTCCTACAGAATATGACGATATTATAGGCCCTGTCTGTGGTGTTAGGACAGGCCCATCTACAGCTATGGATGCTGGTGCTGCTACAAAAGAGTCTAGGGCGGGGAATGGCTCTGGGCGCGAGAAGGAATGCGCCCGAGAATGGGCATATGGATGGTGCCCTTGCGAGACGGAATTATTGCGAGAATGCGCGCGAGACTGAGACCGAGGCCTTGAATGTGATTGTGATTGTGGTAGTGGTTGATCACCCACAGTAGAAGATGATGTTGGATATGGCAAATCTGCGGCAGTGCCAGTGCCGTCACTACGAGAGACAGCTGTGGTAGAAACACCGAGGCCTACCAGCGGCGGCGAAAAGAGTGGCGGGACAATGTGATAGTGATCGAGATTGTGGATGTGGTTATGGGTGCGGCCGCCAGTGGGATTACTACTGCTGCCAATAGTGGGAGTAGCGAAGTGTGAGATATCGGCGCTGTCGTCAAAATCAGGTTCCCGGTAAGAATGGGCCAAGGCTAAAGCTTGAGCATGGGTGTCACTACCATAGTCCTGTTCAAAGCTAGTATCACAACTTTGCGAATCACGGTCGTCGTCGAATGTCTGGTCATAAGTGTGACTTTGGTTACGGTCGCTGAAGTTGGCCAGGACATGGGGCTGAGATGATGATGGCTCATGAGGGCTTCTCGAGGAATCAGCAAGCTGAGTGGCCTGTTCGATATCCTGAATATCCCCGCGCTGTTGCGGACGAATACGATACGGACTTGCGCCCTCCATGTTCATGCAGTAGATAGTAGAGAGCTGTCTATCTAGTTGGCTGATATTCTGAGCCTCTGACCCTCCTGGTGTAGTATCTCTGTGCTAATAGCACGCACTCCCTTATAATTGAAGCGGCGATGTTTCTGGGATATCAGGCAGTGCTTGTGGTGGTAACTGGACGGTATGTGTCTAGTTGTATGTCTGGGACTACAGGACTATTGCCTATCTGGCTGCACTATCTTTATCTCTATCTGATATCGCGGCCGAAACATCAAGCAGGTACGGGAGATTTGGGTGTATTGTATTGGGTATTGTGTATTGGCGGATGTGCTGAAATACGGTATGTCGTACTGTCCGCCGTCCTTACTGTGAGACTAACTGGTAGTGGTACTAACCAAATGAAACAAACAATGGACAAGCTAAGTTGTGGGAAGAGTAGGAAAAAAAAAAACAGGTGTTTGAAATATCGAGAGAAAAAAGGGACAAGCAGACGAATCAATCACTTACTTCATCGCCTGGGGGCAAATGAACAACCAGCGAGAAGAAGGAAAACGGAAAAATTATGACAGTAGGAGAAGCACCGAGCGTTGCAGGGAGCAGCTGCTTACAGGCTTGCATATTCTCAATGATAGCTTGAGTGGAAGCCAGGCGTCCTAGCAAAGTCTGTGAGTTCTGGGTAAGGGCAGGCCTTGGCTTCAGGACAGGCTCAAGACCAGCAAATTACGGCCTCTAAGTGGCTGATTATGTTATGATAGAAGGCAGCTCGTAAATCGATTCGCCAGTAGAGCAGAAGTCTACGATTAGACGGGACGAACGATGTCGTAGATAGGTAATGCAATAATGGTTGCAATAATGGTAGCAGTCGTAATACAGTAGCATATAACACAGCGAAAATGCGCAGAGAAGGGAACAGTAGCAGTACAATAAGACCTCAGACACGGGTTACTCTAAGTAGCAATACTGAAGAAATGTGTAGCTGTTTGCTGTGTCTATCGATATACAGCATCAGATAGGCCAATAACGACATTAAAGGGCGGTCTTTATGGTGAAAATAGGGCATTAGCCCGGAATAATTGATGATATTCCAATACAAGAGGGGATGGAGATTTGGGCAGGGAAAAAGAAGAGAAAATTCGGAAAGGAAAAAAGAGTACAACCATGATTTGTTTGATCTATCGTGGTGGGCAAAGCCTCAGCCTTCTCTACAAGTCTAGCAGTTGCTTCGTTTTCCAAGCTCACTCTGACATGTATGCTTATGCTGGCTTGGCTACAACAGAAGACCTACCAATACTAATTATACTAATACTACGGGCCCCATTCAACTGAAGCGCATATGCGAAACAAAACGGGCTGCACCAACTCTCACTAGCGGCTAAACTGTCTACTAGAAGGAAGACGACGAAAGGTTATTATTGTCTTATCCCAGCCTTCGCTAGCTTTTTAACAGCACAATTACACCTAATTACTACTGTGTATCTAAGGATACCGAGGTGCTACATAGCTATTAGAGCTCCATTTCCACCTTAATAAAGATTGAATGAAA
>LJZU01000402.1:0-63104 GCA_001513805.1 Davidsoniella virescens
TTTTAAGGCATAAGAAGCTTTGGAGTACCAGTAGGTATTTTTTGTGATTGTCACAAAGGTGGTGGTCATCAGCATTGCATCTAGTTTTCATTTTCATTTTCTTTTGTCTGGTTGTATGGTTTTTATATAGTCATCTTTTTTCTTTACATAGTTTGTATATTTGTTTTACAAGTCTACATTGTTCTTTTCTAGTGTGCATATACATACATAGTTATCTTAGTCATTTCATGTTATATTGAGCCCATAAGCTATTCTTTATAGTCTACCTTCAAGTACTTTATAGCCATACAACGGTGTGTTCGATAGTTGATTGCCTTGTGTTTCATTTGCAGCCAAGCTCATCTACTAATATAGAAGGCCACTCTTTCCGTACATCACTCATGGCATAGAGTGTCAACACTGATAGATTATGCGCTGTTCCCTTATTCTTTTATATACAGTTAGTGGATAGGAGAGGACCCTCCGATATCAACTATGAGCCAAAGATTGAAATGTAGCATGCTGGCAACTATACTTGTTGCTTTTGTTGTTATCTAAAGCTTATCCTCAAATCTTTAACTTCATTGCCTAGGCAGAGCCTTGCATGTCCACCAGTATCCTCGTTCTCTTGGTTGCTTACAGGCCTAACATCCTCTTGTGCCATTGTGTCCCCATCGGTCATACGGAACTTGTCGAAGACACCTTCTCCGATTCTGGCTGATAGGATGTGCCTCCACATCGGCCAAATCCATCCATTTTCAGAAGGCCATATGCCTTTCTAAAAGGGTTGTGCTATTCTTTCTGATCACTTATCCAGCTCCTGCATACCCATTCTCCAGCTTTAACCCGTATGAGTATGCAAGACTGTTCCAGGGAAAGCTGTATCGACTACAGTTTAGTGGTTAGCAGCTTGTTGTGATTGCTAATTTTCAGTGAGTAGCGAAACGTCTCTTTAAGGCCAAAGAGTTGGGTTGCGAGAGGGTCTAGATGCTTACATTTGTTGTCTGATAGTTACCTTTAATTGTTAATGTAGGTGAATGAACAGAAACGGCTTGGGGCCTGCTTTGGTACTACATGAAATCTAACATCTTAGCTGAACTGTAGCTTTAGTTGACCTATGGTGCATCTTTCAGTGTTTAACCCTTTTTCCTTAGTGCTTCAAATTCCTTATGCCTTTTGTTTTCCTTTCCCTATCCTTAGATGTGTCAAGGTTTTACCTTGGGCTCTTACTATGTATATACGTATGTATGTTGAACCAGGGTTGAGAGAGGGAGGCCACATTATATTTGATTTTATCTTCGATTTTCTGCCGCTAGTATAGGCTGTCAGGATGCATGAGACAATCAGAAGGCAGTTTGGGTTTTTTCTTATTCGATATATCGAATTCAATCTGCTGGAATGCATTACATTGGGCCTACAGGGCTACTATCCCATATATTAGAAAACCAATATATCGATCTGGATTCTCAAGAAATAGATTAATGCTCTCTTCTATTGCCTTGTTTCGGTCAGTTGATCTCACTACGATCACTTGTACAAATGACTCGGTGCTCATGTCCTAACCCAGCCAATCAGTGCTCAGTCAGCGAATGGCAAGTCGTAGTATCTGTCTCTTCTGGTGGACATATGAAATCCGTTCTAAGGGAACGCAGGGTCAGCTGAGTCTGTGATATCAAGCTGCTGACTGTCAGGTCTTGTTGTCCTCATGTAATACGACAGACTCGTACAAGACGTAGTGACTGCGCAAAATGTGACGTCAGCGCGGCGTTACGACGTGTGGCTTGCTATATGGTGGCCAGAAATTAATGTATACAAATCTAGGCTGGCGATCACATCATGGAGTTCCATAGATAGAAGGAAACACTTGTAAAAACATGCAAGCAATGGAAAGTCAAGTCGTTGAATATCAAAATAAATTATGATGGCTTTATAGCATCAATTTTATAACAGTCATAAGGACTTTCAGACAGAAAATTACATGTTCCCCGAAACGCCAGGCAATAGTAAAAGGCTGCTCCGTAGAGTCAGATAGATGAAACGAATGATAATGAGAAGATAATGTCCCAGGAAGAAGAAGAAGACAAAAAGAAAGACAAAAAAACGAGAGGCTAAAAGCAAAAATAAGAACTGCGCCTGTATGTAACCCATATTCAAACGCCGTAAACCCAGAAGACAGAAGATAATACACAAAGATGATTGCTTACAAGGAAAGCAAAAGACATGTCAGGTAGGCACATGCTTAGCATTCCTCCATCAGCTCGACTGGGGGGCGCATAGTGTGCGCCATGATGGGCTTTGGGGCCAAAAGGCCTTCGCAATCTTCAGTGGTATCTTCAACAGCGATGCAAGGCAGCATCTGATCCGAGTGGCCGTGTTGTTCAGGGTGCCAGATCAGAGTTGAGCTACGTGAGCGCATCTTGGGGCCGGCTTCGTTCTGGAAGGCTGTCTGCATATCGACATCGACGGGAGACAGTGGCGAGTCGAGCAGAGCAGCAGCCGGACCGGGAGCATTCTGGTTCAGCTTAGCCAAGGCCTCGGCAAGATCGTCGGCGTGCACCTTCTTGTTAGGAGCATCCTCCATGCGCATCTCCCAGCCGACGGGAGGCGATGGCGGGGGTGAGATGAAGAAGAGCTTGCCGGCATCGGGCAGAGCCAAGTGTTCGTCGCGCGGCGCAAATCCGGAGGCGTTGACGGGAATGGGGGAGCCAAAGTAGACACGAGTGCGGTTACCCATGATCAGCTCGCCGTCCCATACAGAGCGCACCAGCTTAGCGGCCTCCTCGTCCTGGAACGAAACCATGATGCGGCGAAACGAGCGCAGAGGCGACCAGGTGTTAATGCGGGCAGTCTGCTCAATCATGGCGCGGATAGAGGCGAGGTTCTCGGGGTTGAAGATGGCCACATCGTCGAGGTTGGTCAGGAGCAGAGTGTTGGTGATGGGCGCTGGCTGAGACATGGTGCGGACAGAAGATAGGTCGAGAGTCAGCTTGTTGGAGCCACGGCGGGAAGTCAGAGACGTCGGGCTGTGAGGGGGAGTTGAACGCGGAGAAGAGGGGGCGATCGAGGTGGTGGAAATAGTGTTCATGATGAAGAAATACGAAACAACGTTAATGAAGGCTCTAGGATGAGAGTCCAAATATAGTTGCGTAAAGGCCCAAAGAAGGGTTAGGGTTGTTTGATGAAGTTGATAGTGTATAATGAGTAAGCAATTTTAAGCAAGAGAGAGGCGTGCTTTGAGAAGGAATTGGGTATATTAGAGAAGAAGTGGAATTGCTTTGATGATGGTGAAGGGAAGGCTTCAAAACTTCTGGAGTTCAGGGAGCGGCGGGCCGCAGATATTATACTCGACAGCTGAGGTGCCAAGTGCGGTTAAACAGACACCAGATCGTTAGTTATACTTACTGAAAGATGTCTTTGTCGGCTTCTCTATCAACCCAACTTCAGGTGTAAAGCACAGGCGCAGCAGCCAAAATCCGCTGGCTTTGTCGATGCTTAGCGGTAGATAAATTCTCCGAATTAATTGGCAGTCTTAGTATATTGCTGCGCAAAGCATTGCAAACACACCAGCAGCCAGAATACAAATTTCCATAATAATTAATCAATTGTATTTTTATTTTTTCCATTTTTGTTTTTGCACCATCCTACTCGCAACTGTTCTTCGCTTCTAGTGCACCAAACAAGCCAAGCAATTAACAACAAAACCGCTGGCCAAGAACTCACAGAACCAACTGGGCTGTGCAAAGCAGGACAGCACAGAAAAAGAATAGAGAAGCCCGGCCACTTGATCGGACTTGCCATTGAGGCTTGGAGAGCCAGCAGAGTCAACGGGCTCCTATTTTTTCTTTCATTAATCTTTCTTTGCTTCTCTCTCTTGTATAGGTATATATATATATGCAACACGTTGCTCGGGGTGAACGAACACTATGCCGTAGCTATCTAGCCGCAAGAACATTCAATGGCTCGTTTAACACAATATCTTATGCCATACTAGCCGTGTGGATTAAAGGAGGATTATGCTGTTGCTGTTGCTGTTTCTTATTGCCTGGAATCACGATGGCAAGTCATATATCTCCTCCGCCTTGGGGGACATGGCTCACCCGTCGTCTGATCACAGCAAGCAACAGCGATTACAACTCTACTCTCTATACTAGGAAGCGGATTGATAGGCGTTGAACAAGGCGATGAGGTAAATCACCGGAGGCTTTTTTCTCCAGCCTTCAAATCACTGAATGTTTAGTGGCTAGCTGTCTTTTTTAGCCCCAGGCAAGACAGGGCCATCAAGTGGCGGCAAGAAGGGCTTGGCTTCGAACTATTATATGGGCGCCAACGATGTCATGTGAGACAGCCTTACACAAGAATGGCTGTATCGTGTGGCCTTTTAGAAGTAGTCCTAGGGTATCGTTTGCTACCGTAATGGGTGGAATATAAGCCATGTCTGTTAAGCAGGCCGTGGTGTCCGCCGATTTTGTGTGGTCCCGAAACAAGAAGGCACGAAAAAAGCAATAAAAAATTCATACATATCTAGATATGTACATATGTAGATGCATACTGTTTGCAAATGTCTATATTTCTCTATCTGATTTATGGTATCGTTTTTTCTCCCTGGAAACTGACCTGCATTGCTGACGTGTTATGTGTAAGTGATCAAGCTAAACACAATGAACACGAATATAGTTGTATGTGACTACGGTGCAGGTTTTTTTTTTCTTCATGTCATTGTAAGATAGGCCGTCTCTAGTACGTCAGTTAGTGGATGAGGCTTAGTTGATATATCCATAGGCCGCTAATTGAGCCTTCTTGGTTTTCATGTCCAGCTGGCATTGTCGTGAGGCTTTGCTTTGATTAATGAAGCTTGTAGAGGGCCCTCTTTTACCGTCCTGTCTTGTTGCCTCCCGTTTTCAGATACATATAACTAAGGGATAGAAAACCAAACTACAAGAAATGTGAAAGCCACTGAAACTTCTAAACATTGCGCAAACAAGCCAAAGACTTTAGATCTTTATTATCCCTATGAATAGGCTATGCTCGTTCTACTATAAACTCCCTCCTTGCATTTTAGTACAGCTAAATACAGGGGGACTAGGGGACCCGCGAAATGAATTTTATAGCGCTGCCTAGAGCGCTTCCTCCTGGCCCTAACCCTCGTGATGAACAGTAAGCTAAAGCATTGGACAAAGATGATTATAGCATGTTTATACGATTGCTGCAAGGTAGATATAGGAATATATTGATATATAAGTCTCACGTGTCAGAATAAGCAGTAAACTTGCAATTATGTACCGAAAAGAAGGCAAGCCATAAAGACAAATAGGAAATGATAACTTAGAAACGGCTGCTTCCAGCACATCCGAATTTTATATCTACAGTAAGGATACTGATGATATACGTAATCAGCGAGTTTGACAGACAAGGTGCCGATTTGGGTACAAGGCGCACTATGATTGTATTGATTTTGCCAGCTCACCTACAGTAAAAAACAGAAAGGAATAGGAGAAATTACCGGCTCGTTCACACACTCAGTCTCCTATACATTCCTTATTGCATTTGGCCACAGCTTCGCCTTCATCCCGGATATACGTTGTATACAACTGTGTGTTAGTGTAGCATTTGCACTGTTCTGCATATTTGATACTATAAGATTGTGCTTCGTTTTTGGTATGGTGACTTGCCGCTGAGATAATTTTTACGTGAGTAGACAGATACATATATAAGAATCCATATAAGGGATCTAATACCTTGTACATTTATATTGACAACTCCTGATAGTGTTCACAGAAGAGTAGTACCAACATCTACTTAACCAGGGCTACCCTCTCTTGAAATCGAGCTGTTTCTGATTCCCTCCAGCACAGCCTCCAAGGATCTGTATCTATCATGTTTCGTTCCGTCAAGCACGTATCGTGACAATGCAGGAGGGGTAGAAAAAAAAGGTCATTTGGTTAGTATCCGTATGGTATGTCCTTGGACATTATTTCTCAATGGCCGGAACTTTTTCGGCCTTCTCTGGTCGTGCCTTGCCGTCCAATCATGGAAAGCTGAATTTGACATAATAGGCGCTTGAGAGACCTTCGAGGATATGAGAAACTTATGATGGGAGATTGAATCAATAGCACCCAGAGCATAACGTCCGGGAGCAAGCTAGAAGATATTTGAATGTGACGCTAGAGAGAAAAACTAACAACAAGAAACATAAAGCTATAGCTAGGATGTACTGATAGTAATCAAGAGTAATGGTATCATGTACATAGTATAGGAATGATTGCAGGCGAAGGTCAGTAGCACAATACTATAGAGTTGTTCGCAGTTTTCCGATAAGATCTCGGATTCTTTGACATCAATCCCCGATCCGCTTCAAAGAGAGCTAGATAGTCTATTGCGACAGATAAAATTCAAAAACTCAAGCTCAACTACGACTTACTTCTTTGGACCAAAGTATAGTTATTTCCTTGTCTTCTACCCTGCTTGCTAAATTAAACTATAACCCAGAGTCAAATAAAGTAGATAGCGGGTTAATCTCTGTGCTCTTTTTTTTCATCCTTTACTTTTCTGACTACCTACCGCAATGGAGACACTCCCCGACGACCTTTGTAGCCGATATGACGTTGACACCTAGAAAGATTGCTAGAAGGGCGTTTAAGGGCCTGTCCGCCTATCTGTATATCGGCCTGTTTGCCTGCTCTATTGAACGCCGATGCTAGTAGGGTTTGGCGAACTATTAAAACAACTACATGTAGGAAGAGATACTCTTACCGCATCGGAAACTGCCAGTTGTTTGTGTGTTTCAGCGGCGATCCGGCGCTTGCTGAATATGCAAATACACATATGCATATCCGTACTAATACGTTGGTTAATGTCCCGTGTTATCATATCTTTGGACCGTCTTGTTCCTATTTTGCTTCGCCCACCACTAGTGGCAGCCAGTAGAGAATGCCAAGTAGCCAAGGGTGGCACAGACTTTGTACTCGTTTCCCCTCATCTCGGGCTTAATCATCTGGTGATTTCTATGGACGTCCAACACAAGAAGCAACAAGCATACACAATGGTAGTAACAGAAGTAACCGTGGTTAGTGCTACACTACTACTACCAGAGAACAACAGGGAATGAAAGAAAAAAGAAACCATGCGGCAGTGCTAACGTTTGATAAACTCTGATTTTCGTTCTGTTTGAAACCAGTCATAATTTTTCCCTGTTTTGGAATATGTCAGCGGTTGATTGGTTGACTCGGGACCTGTACAGATCTTCTTACTAGTGACTTTCATCAGTTTCTGTTGCTATAATTCATGCGAATGAAAAAGGCCAAAAAAATTCGACAACAAGAGCGGTACGATTGCATTGCTGGCCAATAAGCATACATCGTGAAGATATACTGCGTACATCTATTGAGTTAGCCTTGGTCTAGGCCATATATTGACTACAACGATACGGTATCAGTAGGACAGACCGCCTTGTTTACTACACTCTGATAAGTAGCATACATGAAATATGGCTTTCATTTTTGTTTTTGGTATATCTCTCAATCATCACCGCTATTTGGGATATAAGCCTAGTGTAATAGCCTCTCAAAAGGGTAATTAAGAGGATAGCTTGATCTTGATAGCTCTTTCTTTGCATTAATATGATAACAATGTTAGCATTCGAGTGTGGCTGAGTGAAGCGGAAGGCTTCACGAAGATCACCCCAATAATGTTAGATGTTCGACCAAGAGATATGAGACTGTCACAGCATGGCGTATTTTATCTCTTTTTCTAGCGTTGTCTAAGATATCCTCCGTCTGTATTAGCATCTCTGCTTTAATGGACCCCATGTCTTTGACCTTCTCCAGCTTCTTTATGACCTGGTCTCAGACAGGTAAGAGCATAAATCAGAGCGAACGTGGCTGATGAAGTCTTGGCTTTTCTCTTTTCTTTGCCTCTTATCATCTTGTTGACTTTCTCTCTGAGGTGTCACATCTCCTTCCCCGTCGATATCCCCGCTATCAAATTGCAAGCCGCGAGGTTCCATGTCTTGACTGGGCAACTGACTATATGCCAACAAGGCTAAGCTCATGGGCACGGATCGTATGGCTTCAGATACGCAATTTCTGTCGTCTTTTGACTTGTTGTCCCTGGAAGACGATTGAGCCTGTGGGTTACTTATCTCGACGTTCAGTGATACATGACAAAGCTTGGCTCAACGAGCTTCTAATAAGGATTTAGAACGCCGATTATCAGACTAAAGCTCAGGTAATCATTTCTCATCCTTCTTCCTTTTCTCATTGACTCTATCTTATGAAGTATTGAGGTCAAGCATCGTATTCTAGCGGGCTGGGTCTTGATCATATACCAAGTGGCTAGTTCGTAGGCAGCAAGTTAGAAGTAGATCGGGCTATACAGGTAAGTTTTGATATGATGCCCATGTTCGTTATCCTGGTTAGAAAACAAACAAAATCGACAGAGCTCGGACATTTCTGCGATCTTCTAACAAACAGGCTTTTTTCTTTGTTTCTGTATATCTGCATTTTTACATACCAACAGTGCTCCTATATCAGTAGTAGACGCATACATACAATAAGCTGGCGTCTTCTGGAAGGCTCTTGGACCAGCAAGTTGCTATTATCCGTTTATTCTGCTGGCATCTGGTAGCCTTGACAACTCTTCGCTTACAATTATCAACATCAATGCTTGTAGGATATGATGAAAAATATAGAGACGAAACAGAAGTCTAACTTCTGAGGCTATCTTGCTGCCGCAAGATACAAACAAGAAACGTCAATCTTATGAGCCGTACGATTCAAGTATGTGTAGCGTGAGAAAAAGGGAAGAAAAGACCGAAGATTGTCTTTATGGTGGCTATGCTATGCTTAGAAGCGAAGTATCATGACTTTCTGCTTCATTGCCAAGACAAACTAGGAAAAAGTCCCCCAGGCTGTAGATTTTTATCCCCCAGCTCATATCAATTAGAGAACAAAGCTAAAGTACAAGGCAGAAGCCCATAGTGCTTTTGACGATCTCTAGGCTTAGTTGAAAATGTCCTATCGAGGCCCCTTCATGGGCTATGAATGTTCCCCCCCCCCAGGAGAAACACTGCGAATAAGAAGAATCTGAGATACACTTTGCCAACCCACGTGTTTCTTAAAGAGTTGCCAAGTGGAATGAATCATAATATCATTCTTGTGCTCAAGGAGATATCCGGTTTCGTGAATTTTTTGTCAAGGCATTACCGGAACCATAACACCTCTGCATTTGCATGTGAAGCAAGAAGGCTGTGTTATAGACTGTTTCCTGCACTGCACAAACGGCATTGTGAATAGCTAACCTTCTTCTAGAATTACTCAATGTGGCACAAATACTATGGCTGTTATCGCCTGTTGCTCTTCGTCAAGTCTGCCACACTATTTTCAGCGCCGCACTGGCCCATTGTTGGTCTTGTCTTTTTGTAGTCTGCCTAAGCACAAGCCTTGATAAACAAAAAATAAGAGAGAGTTGAGAAATATGAACCTTGCTTTTCTTCAAGAGATCCAAATGGCTTCTTCGCCTTGTTGTTATTGTTCATTAAATAAACTAAAAAGAAGTGCTCAGTGTGGCGCTGTTGGTGATGGCTAGAAGATGTTCTCGAAACTTTACATGGCCCGTTCATCAATGCGTAAGATAAATTCCAGAGTAAAGATAATTGGTTAATGAACATTTACTATAGGCTCGATTTTAGCTTCACCTATATTGTGAGCACAAGATATACCGAATGTGCTAGGTATAGAACGTCCTGACGTAATTCCGATTTTCTATAAATCTGGTGCAACCCACCCGAATACGGCTGCAACACAGTTTTGAGAGATCTTACTATGATATCGACTACAACTACGTCGGTCAACGAAACAGTCTTGGACTTACTAAAAATGGCTTGAGAATAAATTTTCTTTGAAACAGCAGAAATGGTGTTGGACAGACTTTTCAGTGACTATCTTGTGGGTTATAGGGACTCACTGCCTAAACTAGTACTATAGAATTATGATAGGGACACAGAATCGTCTCATTTCCCTATATATATACATGGATTAATTTCGGCCGAAAGTTAGCTGTAAACGCATCTACTTGTGTAGGGCCTTTGAGAAACAGAGTTGTTGTTACTATCACTAACGCTAAGCTCCATATGGTAACCTCTCCGCCATCGAAACATGAAGATAAGCTTGTTGGCTCCATGTATGGGCCTTTCTCTCTCTTTTTCTGCATAAACTGACTAACGTATATGGCGTTGTAAATCACCGCTTACAAGAATTACCGCCATAGGGCCTATAATATGTCCAGAGGTCGAGACATGATGTGGGTCCAAGATATTTATCTGTATGTAGTTGTATATACTATGTCCATATGCTAGGACTTTGAAATGGACTTCGGCTATTTTGGTTTATAGCTTGTAATTCAAGACCTAGTGGGGGCCAAAATGTGCCTATTCACTCGCTAGTTTAATGTAAAGGCTTAGTTGATTTGATTTGATTATATTTTACGTCTACCTAAATCTTTGAGATCATACGACGCCGGATTGGCTACCGGACAGATATTTCAAGTCCTCCGCTAAAGACAAACTCAATAGCGCTTATTATGCAACATTAGCGCCTAAGTGACTTCATGCCAGGTTTTGCCTTGTAATATTTGATTTGATTATATTTTGTGACAACTTTTAGATGTAAATCTATAATGAACTATAGGATATTGAAACTTATTAGTAGAATACTCACAGCCTTCAGCCTAAACTATAGTGTATTGAAACTTATACAAAGCTAGAAAAATGCGTTGTTGGCCACACCATGTGTTTATATGAATACGTTTACTAGGTGACTCATTGCTAGACGGACCTTCATCGATATGATTCATATAGTTGCTGTAATAGGTGGGGTAGAGCCTGTATGATGATGAACTGGTGTTCTCATATTGATGTCCATGTGCCATGTGCTTATCCATGGTGAATATTGGTCATATACTTCTTCACTTATGACGAATTATCATTCAATCTAAAACAAGTTGCAGAAATTATAACTAACTTTGATAATAAAGTCGATATATCACGATCAACAGAGATTCATTATTATAAAATTTGTGTAACATTGCTTGACTTGAGATGGGCCATGTGAGTTATCGAAATGAAGATAGACATGCCAAAACATGAAAGTTACAAAGTACAAAAATCAAAGTATAAATACCAGAAGTTTGATATAAAAAGTAAACATATCGTAGCAACTTGAGGAACCAAAGAAAAAATAAAGATAAAAAAATGAAATGATATAGTACAACAAAGCCGAGCACCAAACAGCTGATACTAGTCCACTCCAGATATGGAGTAGCTACCGGATAACACCAAACCACGATGTCATGTTGAACAGCGCTGCTAAGTCCATTGTTATCGTATAAACATGTATATACAAGTTGAAGGGAATTTGAAGGAGATGAAGGCGTTTGTTAAAAATAACCTTTCGTTGTAAGTGTTGAAGATAGATAGAGTTCAAAAAATGATGAGTTCGCGTCTGTTGCCGACAAAAAAAGCATTCGAACCCCCTGGTAGTATAATAATATTCAAAGATGCCATTAACGTATGCCGATGTATGGCTCGGTGGAAGGGGGTTGTGTAGTCGTAGATAGTTGATCTCGTAGGAAGGAAATGCTACATAAAGTTGCAAATGACTGTTACGATGTGTATATATGGCTTAGAGCGACGTGAGAGAAAGAGCTACTTGACCGAAGCTAAAGGCTTCTAGCTAGCAGTGACTGTACAGCAGCAAGATGTGTGTCATAGGATGTGTATCGACGAAAGCAGATGACTTGCTTGTAAGGAAACAGATTCAGAGAGTTCAAGAGAGGCTTGTCTTAGCCCAGTCTACGTTCTTTGAAGAGGAGCAGTTAGGCATTTGGTGAAAACAAGTTGTGCCAGCTTCAATATCCCAAGTCTTATGTGCGGACATATTTTGAAAACAAGACTTCGCGAGAGGGATATCATAGCCAGGGCAAGGGAGGACTGACTCCGGAGAGAACCAAGTACCCGCCATGTGAGCATAACTGTCATTGAAGAAGACATACTCCTTACGAACAGATGAACTATCTTTGCTCACATGACTAGGTTCAGACCTAGTTTGGCTTCCTTTGCCCTTGTTGCCATTGTTGCCGATGTTAGAGCTAGCCATTTCTGAGGCGGGAAAGACCAATGGATGGTGTGTTTAGTGGGAAGATAGATGGGAAGGAGATCTAGAGAGGCAAGGCTGTCTGTGATATCAGCAGTATGGGAAGAGGGAACAGATAGAGGTAGTATATGTGGTGTTGAAGTATGAAGAGAAGGACGAGATAAAGAAAGATAGGTATGATGACCATGCAACGAAAGCGTGATAGTCAATAGAGAAGTCAACAAAGAAATGGGAGACGAGAGCTCATATATATATATATCGAATAAGTAAGATTGTCGAGGAGTTGCGAATAAACAATTCGTTAGCTAGGTCGGAACGGAAGATAAAAATTAGGGCTAATTTCTAGCTATTCATAGCAGAGTGCCAACCTAAGGAGCTAAAAGTTGATAGCGTATGGATATAGACAACAAAATTTTGAAGAATGCCTTTTTTCTAATCAGCAAGAGGTATAGCCTTTTGAGCTTACACTAGCTTTGCTGTTCAACATATGCCTAGTCATAAGTTAGACTATTTGATCTTGTATTCTAGACACTAGAATCATAATATAGGATGCCACCTGTATAGTCTATCCAAGGAATAAAAATAAAGTATGAGGGTTGCCTCTAGATTAAATGAAATGACGTAATTAGCGGGTATAAACCAGCATCTCAGAATATTTTACAGCTGAAATATCATTGAAATAAATATAGAGCACCGGCAATTAGCACGAGACAAGAACCTACTTTTGGTGAGCCTTCCTCTGTGAAGACCTTTGGTTGAAATTGATTCATTCGGACCCTCCCTGTAGTGTAGTATAAAGCCGAAAAGGCAACTATAACATAATACTACATAAAGTTTCCACGTATATCGTAGGCTTTCGCCTATTCACGTAACGTATCAATTGCAACAATTGTATTGTTGTAATTTTTGAAAAAAATAAAAAATTTAGCGCTAGAAAGCTAGATCATAGTAAAACCCGTTTTGACCATCGAGCTTCGAATTTTGGATATCTTCAACATATCGGCAATGTTGTACTTCGCATTTTCCTCGTGTCTAAAGAATGTATGGAATCATGAGGCTGCCAGTTTTTTTTAATGAATTGTGCCCAACACCAGATGTAGAAACGTTATATCTTGGTAAAGCTCTTTTCCTCAGCTCTACTGCACAACAAACATGCGGCTAATTAGTATTACCATCAATGTCTGGCTCGAAATGGCATATTTTCTATTTGCTTTCCACTTACGGCGCTTATACGGCCAAAATCGTGCTAATAGTGTTTACGCCAAGCAAAGTATGAAGTTAGAGCCTACATGCATATGGTACTAATATTACAGCTACACGGTTCTACCCGATATTGTGTCTTGATTTCTAGCTAGTAGGAGCAATATATGTGCTATTGTTTGGAGTAGTATTACAGTGCGTATCGGCGTCAGCGATGAAATTCTAGACCTAAAACCAATATAGCTATAAGACGTGATGGTGTCAAGTTGAACCACACATAACATCTTCCTATTTGTTTTCGTGGATCTTTCAACCCTATTAACTACATGTAGCTTATTTCATGTCTATTGACACCTAATAATCCCAAAATATACATCTTCCTAGGTAATTTTTCCCAAATTAAACAGCCATATACCGGGATATATTATATGCGTAGATGCATTGGCCCGTTTAACCACGTGAAAATCTCCCGACTTGGACATAACCAGGCCGGAGAATGACATCAAGCCTTAGTTGGACTGACATGTCAGCAGCACATGGTAGGTTTGGCCCTCCCATGAAGTAATTCTGTAATTCTATTACTTCACATATGACATCCAAAACCATGGGAACATTGCTATCTATAGATATACACGATATGCCCTGTATATCAAAAATCATCATCGTCAACATCACATTCATAGACGAAGGAGTCCATGCTCAACCGATATTTTCCATGAGAGTAGACCATGTTTTCCGCATCGATCTATGCCTGATGGTACCAAACTTATTCAGAAACGGGCCTCAAAAACATCATGACTGACGCAAGGTCAACGTAGAAGAATAAATCAGAGAAAACAAGTTCACAGCTATCCGCAGCCGGCTACCGAGAGCCTAGCAGACTTGCCAAGGCCACTATCCTAATGACATTCCTATTACAGTTTAACTTCCTCTGACAACAATGAGGCTGTGAACGTATACTTCATGATACTATCAGCTAAAAATTCTAATAAATACCTGTCGCCTTACGTTTGCCATGTGCCAAGACCCGAAGTAGCTATCTATAGTATTACCAAATAATACGTCGACTATCTCCTGCCTACCCCCGAATCCGTATCACTTTACCCCCACACGATCCAATTGGGCCATCAAGTACTATACTTGCATGTACTGACACAGTCAAAGGTCCGACGGCCGGGATCCCAAGACCCAGGAATGCCGGTTGTAGGCTATGTCGTCGTTCCTTTTTACTTCGCGCGGCGAGACAATGTATGCTGACTGGCTCTCAGCTAACGAAGAGACTACGACTCTGACAAGTCCCGAAAAGGTTGGGATGATATCTTGACATTAAGCGTCCGTGGCATATAGGCTCGATCTAATTCCCCGTCGGCGGGTTTAAAGTTCTTGATCGCCGGCTATGGTATTGCTCTAATGATGTACTTACCAATGGGGAATCTTCGCACATGTGCTATGTCGGGTATTGTTGCGTTGAATATACCACTGTAATATTTAGTCCATACTCAAAGTTAACGTAGTTTCTCTTCACTCAAGCTGGGCAAATATATATCTATGTCCACAAAGAATGATACCTTGTATCTACCATATTAATGTTGGGTCGGAGCTACTTTGGAGGAAACACCTCGTCATGGAATCTTGTATAAGCAGAAATAGATTCCGTATTTGTTAAGAACATAACATCAGCCTTGAAAAAGTGCATTTTGTAGGTACCACTTCACGTTTATAGGCTTGAATCAGATGACGACGGTTATATCTTGTGAAAACTTTTTTAGGTTCTTTTTTGCTTCTAGAAGCCAGATGTTACTCTATGGAAATATAGCTAGTATGCATAGATTGTAATAGAAATCTACCAAGCTAAAGATGGCCCAGGAAACATGAAAGAGCTGTCTTCCGGACTTTTATCTTGGCATAGATATACTTCGCCCAATATTTTCTCTGAGAAGAGGCCAACCACGTACAAGCTCCATGCGTATCCATTATCACATACCGATAAATTCTCGCTGGTCAAAAAATGATATAATACTTCATACTTTTTTGCAAAGCCACAAAAAAGGGTCTCAACTTCCACTAATCAACCGAAACATCCCGCGTAGAACCTATAGCTTGTTGGTTTCTCTTTCACGTAGTATCATTGTGCCACATTTATCTCACCGCTTCATTCTTCATAAGGTCGGTCAAGGACTTCGGCATGGCCGTATTCCCAGAGCACTAAAATATACTAGCCAAGAGTTTTCCTGTCACACCTGCTATTGGTGCCCAATGGTTCTTGTTATATCCAGTTTGCTAGCAGTTATTTCTCTGCTTGTTCTTTGCCAATATCGGTTAGTCGGACGCCGTTTCGCTACCGAGGAAGAAACAGATTTAACATCGCCCGTGTAGATACGTGAGTGATGATATCTTACAATACTCTCATGCCTTTCCGCTGTGGTGATTGTATTGATAAGTTACCAGTCATGAAGGAAGGGGGGTCATCATTTCGCTTGTCAGAAACTCAGCAGGACAAGGTTGTGTCTTTTTTTTTTTTTGCAGGAGGAATACAATATGAAGCTTAAGAGTGCTAGATCAGCAAAAATATTGACCATACGGGAAGAAATAACTAACACTCAAATATGCACAAACCGCTTGATATCACATGAAGCCGGTGTTCAGGTTGTCCATATCTTCATGTATTTTCTAGAACCCCAATTGCATATCTATAACCCTACTATGATTGAGTACTCGGAGAATTTCCAACTCTTGTGGTCGTATTAGAATTTTTTTTTGCCTATATTGGAGATAGTAGATGCATGAAGAGAACCGATGGTTTCACAGGAAGCAAAGACATTTAATAATTACCGGCATAAGAGCTTAAAAATCGTGAGCTAACGTTAGTTATCATTGGGTCTCCAACTTCAACAAGGTATCACAACAGGGTTCAAAAGGCATATTTATCTTGGCTGGCAACATAGCAATAACTTCCCCAAAATGAGGATTAAGATCGGGGTTGCTAGTGAGTTTGGTTATTCCATCGCGATGACTTTGTCTATTGCACACATGGGAGTCAGAAAGAGGGGCAGAGGAATAGCTATTAAAAAAAAAAAAAGGCGAGCTTTCTAGGGCTATATAATGCGAGGTATCCGCCACCTACACCTAGAAAACTAGAGCATAAGTGAGCTCGATCAAGCATCTTCTGATTGTTCCATATATTCTTTCCCCCGAAACCCCATGCGGCTCTCAGTGTGTCTCCAAAGAACAATTCTAATTCTAACAACATGCTATAGAATGGGTGGGACATGGGAATATCTTCAATCGGTAGCATAGAATGGACAAGCGCGATTTTATGATTCATAAGAAAGGTGCGGTAATATATATATGTGGTGTCCTCGGAGGATCTTTCCGAAAGTCAACTTGGCTATGCAACAGGCGGCCTTAAGAGAGTTGCATATTTTTTTGCGGGGGAAAACCGAACAAAACAGTACATATGCACATTCGTATATATATGTAACTGCAAATAGTAGTGGTTCACAAATAGAGAGAACAAAAAAGCGGCTAGAGAGAGATAATTAGCGGCTAGTGTTTCCCAGTTTGCAACGCAAGGTCTCAGTCTCAAAGTTCGACGTCACCCTAAATGATGACCGACGATATTGACACTGAAATACATAGATGACCCGAATATCACCCTCGGAGGCTGGAAACTCGCCAAAACAAAGTCAGACAAGGTTTGAAAAACGAGCTGCAGGGTATTCATAAGCGTGACGCGCTGTCCTTTTGCCAGTAATTCCGGTTGCAGCGGAACTTGATATGATTCTTGTGATCTTGTTCCGTCTTCCGTTTCTTTTTTCTTTTCAATATCCACTACTTTGAAGCAGAAGACTAGGGAAACTCAGCAACTGAGTATCATGTGGTCACCAGGTAACATGACAAAGCCTGTACATATAGATAAATAGAGCACAGGGAGATTTTAGGGCTACTTGGCCGAGTAGGGAGAAGGAACCACTGAAAGGTTCTGTATGATTTATGGCGCAAACAATGACGACATGATTCTCAAAGCATGCAGAGTGTACAAATACATATGTATAGATATATGTATCATAGAGCGCAAATTTCACCGTAACTAACCAATTGCATAGTGTTAGAGGAACGGTGGTCTAGTTTGGTGCAGATCCGGGGAAAAAGCTCCTAGGTTCATGATTGTGGACTATGGAAGGGGGCGTAAAAGAAGGGGTGCAGGCTGGAATTCTAGAGGTCACGCGCACTTCTTGAGCCGCTCTAGTGAAACGATGGCGAGCCATTGAAGCGTTTTCAGGAAGCGTTATTAGGACATACAAAATTGGTCAGAAGAGGTAGCTCACGTGCTCTCCATATGTTGTAAAAAATTATGAGAATTTTAGGCGGCAAATTTCACAGCCAGATAAAGCAAAGACTACCTCTTGAAGACAAGGAAAAGATAATTATAATAAAAAGGATGGAAAAAGAAGAAAAATAGCAATATAAACCGCGTACGATAGTCACAAGGGCTCAAGCTTTTTGCGGCTATTGCTGATTTGGTTTGGGCGTCATCTAATTGGCCGAAGAAACAGTCTGGGGAAGGCCTGTACATAATCCTGCTCAAGAGCAACTGACCAATCATTGCCCCTTTACATTCATGGTGGGCCTCGGTCTATCCAATTCCTTTCCATTTCCATTGCTTCCAGTTTCCTTTTTGTTTTTGGGTGAAAGAATGCAGAGAAAGACGGCGGTCGCGCCTTCCTTTCTATTTTTTTTTTTTGTTTATTTGTTCTTTCTGTTCTTCTCCCCGCTTATTTATGGAAACAGACCTACACCACCTTCCCTGGTGTCCCCATGGGGCACTTGTGCAGAGAAACCGTAGGGAAAATCATCAAAGCAAGCTCCCAAGTATAGAATTGTTAGATGAAAATGAATGTCAGAACTTTCTGCAACTGCCAACTTAAAGCCGTGACTCAGAGACGGCCAACACGACATCGCGTGCTCAGAGATGCCTCGTCTCTTTGACTAGATAATCAATATAATTTGCCTGTACGAACAATTTGTGCTGCTAGATTTTAAGGAAAGTTCACTTAGTTTTTGGGCGGAGGATGTCAAGCCGCTTAGCGAGCAATGGGGGTGGGCATAAGCCGAAAAAACACTAGTGCTAGTATATGTAGACTAAGCTAGAAAACCTGGGGTAAAACTCGACTAGGCTATGACAACCAGAAACAGACGTAGAACCTTTTTTTCTTTTTTTCTTTCTTTCTGTCGTTCTTCATTCATTTACTTCTCTTGCGTGGATCAGGTGCCTTGGAAACACGAGTAATTCGCGACATTTCCAACGTCTATTCCCGGCACTTTATGGCTCAAAACGAAAACTTGTGCTCAGTAGCGTGTTGGTCTTACTGTCCTTTTTTATACTTTTGACCATGACGTATGTCCGCCCTTGCTAGTGGTAGAAAACGTGAAGGGCCCTATGGTGTCTGAGACTACTCCGTCCTTTGTGTATAGCGCAAAGAAAAGTTGCGTCGGACTCGTTGCTTCTTTTCTCGCTTTGTCGTGATTGTCACTTCAAAATGAAAGAGAAGCATATGATCAAAAAAAAAATGAAAATCAAAAGGGAAACATAAAGTGAAAAAGAGAAGACAACGCACTCGTTCAATGCTACCGGTGGCTTCTTCATTGCAACACTCGGCCAACTGTAGGCCAACCGGCTGGCTTTGGCCATGACCGTTGACTTTTTTTCCCCGCATTCCACTTTCAAATAAGGTAATGCAATGTCATGTAATGTAATGTAATGCTGGAGCAAACCACACTAGCCGGCGCCGAATTGAACGGCCCTGCCCTGGACAAATAATGCCGATGCACACCATTGAGGGTGGCAGCTTTATATGGACGAGCATCCTGAGATCTACCATTGCTACTGCGTAACATTACACTGAGAATTCTTTGGGACAAGTTGGCATCACGGCGTTTCCTCTCTAGCTAGCTTCTTGGAAGTGGGTACATACATATATCCATTTCTTTGATATTATCCGTGGTCCTTTCATTCTTCTAGCTTTCTTCCTGCTGCCTGTGCTGTACAAGGATGCGCGTCCGTGTGCTGTGTGCCGTGTCTGCTAATTTGGACATGTACAATCTATATTGTGGTGTTTAGCCTAGCGTGACGTTATACCCATATCTGCACAGGGAGCCCGTCTGGCAGAAGAAGAAAAGTAGGTCGATCTATAGCTGTAGTCATTAAAGTAAACTTGCGCTAGACGACGTGGAATCTAACAAATTAAAAACGCCACCACCCTCTGTTTTAGAAGCTCTAGTAGCTCTAAGTAAACCACTAAAACGCTGGCTCGGGACTCTCGTCCGAGTCGGGATGGGCGCCAAAGCAGGCAATTGCCCTCTGCTGCTAGTGGTAGTGCTCCTTCCTCCTTCTTTTATTTTCCGGTGTGGCCCCCCCCCCCCCCCCCCCCCCAATTGTCTACCGCCTGTCTTTTTTTTTCATATTTGTTTTCTTCCCCAGACTTTTCCCCATCATTTTTGAATCCCCACCTCCGCAGTCATTATTTTCTCATCTTTATTATTATCGTTGGTTTTGTGTTCCTTTCGCTTTTTCAACTACGTCGCTAACCCTTCTTTTTTTTTTCCCATCATCATCGTTATAATTAATTGCTCTCACATCAATTGCAGACTATCTATCTCTTCCGATCCTCTATCTCCATCTCTGGAGTTGTTGCTGTCCAACAATAGCTACTGCAGTCCATTGTTGTCGTGAGAGCCGCGTTCGACCCATCCGCTAGGCTTTGGAGACGTCGTTAGTGCTGAGAACTCCAACAGCGCTTGATATTGCTAGTTCTCTCTCCATCTGTCGCCAATTCAGCTTCTTACAGAACATCCGCCCTTGACGACCTCCCTTCATCAGAACTTGAGCACAATTCTAGAAGAAGGTCAGAAGTAGTCAAGCCATTGTCAATTCCAGGCGGCCAAGCTTTTGAGCTGTGAGCGGAGAAAAACAAAACCTCGTCTGGTCTCCAACTCAATTACATCTCTTTCTGTGGTGGTCGGGCTTTCATTACAAAAAAAACCTCACGCTGGCACATCTATCGCCCATCACCAACCAACCAACCCAAATTCAACCCTCCTGTCGCACCGCTCTCGTTCCCACGCGATCAGTAGATAATGATGTCGCATAAGGCTTCTATTAGCAGTACAGGATCCGACGATTCCCTCTCACCCAAGCCTAAGATGCCCAGAAGTCGCGATAGCAAAGGGAAGCCGATGAAGCCCAAGAGCTTGCCATGCACATACTGCTCCAAACTGTTTCGGTAAGCTCACAGATATACGGTGCCCTTCCCCAATCATCAATTATACGAGCCATTGTCATCCCTAACTAGCCATTTAGTCGCGTCGAACATCTGGATCGACACATCCGGGTGCATACCAAGGAAAAGCCATTTAAGTGTGAAGTGCCTGGCTGTGATAAAGCCTTTAGTCGCAAGTAAGTGAATACTCCGAGGATATTTACGATCGTAGTTTCTACTCCGAAAGCAACAAGACGGACATCATTGTTCACCGTTCCTATCTTCAAAGGGACCAGAGCATATACGTCCGTAGCATCTACCCTTGAAACACTCTTACTCTACTTCATATCTTATTTCACCATTTCCACCTCCTTTGAGTTGCGTGACGGCTTTATGCAACTGGCCACCTTCTGTTCTATTGTGAATATATGGCTGGTTGACTGGCTGGCTGGCGATGCATGCTTAGGGCAATGTATCTCGCCCATCTTGGCAGCTGTTATTCGACCCCAGAGCAAGTGCTGTATCTCGCAAAATATCGTTAGGATAAACAAAATCTGTTGCCAGTCATGAACGCCAAAAGCTGCAGTGCCATCCTACCCACCCCTGCCCTTTAAGCCTTTGGCTGCCTTCGTATCTGTCGCACGATGAAGATAGACTACCAAGCCAACATGACTACATAACCCTTCTATCCGGTCCTTCCCCCACTCTATCCATATCTGCTGTCTATATTGGAGAGCTTCAGTCTCAAGCAACCATGGCGTTCTGCCACAGCGCTTCGCCAAAGCTTTGTGTGTATGGTCTGTGTGACTCTAGCATGCAGCTAGATTTGGCCATACAGACACCATCTACCCCTCTCTTCGCGTGGGTGGTTGCATGTCTGCGATTCTCGAGAACGAGTTTTACTGCGGCTTATCTTCCAAGTATCCTCGTCTCTTTGTAGCAAGTTCGTTGGACTGGCTATAAATCTTCGACACCCTACCCAAGACACAGCACAGGCACTATACCTAAATCACATACTATCACCACCTCTTGCAACGAACTTGTAAAGAAAACACTAACTTACATGGATATCAGGGACCTCTTATCGCGCCATGAGAAACTCATCCACCAGGGAGTGCCGGCACGCTTGCTAAGCAAGTCTCGCAAGAATTCACGTGCCGCACAACAGCCGCGTCGCGATCATGATAACAGCCAGTCGTCACAGCAGGCTCAGCAAATCCAGCCGCAATCACAGCCAGCGCAGTCCGCACAGCCTCAGTCACCGCAGTTCCAAGAGCCCTTTCAGCAGCACTTTCAGCAGCCTAATTCGTCCATGCAGTCTCTCGGCTCTAACTTTGGGCCAATCAGCCCAACAGACAACACTCTGGCTCCGGCAAACTTTTCATCTTTCCACCGCCATTCAAATCAAATGCCGCCGCCTGCTTTCACCATGGCTACCTCAGTCTCTGTGCCGACGTTAGCATCCAACCCGATGATGTCTCACGATAGCAGCCTCCAGCTTCTTTCGGATATGGCTGCTTCATCCACGCCCATGCTCCCCACTACAGCACAGTCGCTGCTACCAGGAATGGAAAGTCTTTCATCTGGCTTTAATAGTAGAGGCAGAGATAACGACCCATTTTCTACGTCCAGCTTCCCGCCTGCTATTCCCGCCATGGGAATGGGTATGCCTCTTGATTTCAACCTTCTCGATGAGATTCACCTAGAATCTGCTTACTTGGCCCCAGTCTTTGACACAAGCGATCCAATTCAATGGGCGCGTGTATTAGGTTCCAAAGCTAATTCTGCGATGCCATCTCGTGCAACCTCGCCACAACCAGGGGGTCATGAAAAGTTCGCACAGCCGCCGCTTCTTGCGCCCATCGAGGAACAACATCGGATTCCTCTGCTTAGGAGGTTCCAAGCCCATGACTATGATTTAGTCAAGAGCAAGGTGGACAAGTTCAAGTCGGTCCTACCTAAAGACTTCATCTTCCCATCACGGCATACCCTATCCAGATATCTGCAAGGTTATGTTACTGGAATGAACGACAATTTGCCTATCCTCCATCTTCCTACTCTATATGTCACTAGTATGGCACCAGAACTGCTTCTTACCTTGGCTGCTGTTGGGGCTCAGTACCGTTTCGAATTTGAGCGCAGTTACTCGCTCTGGTATGCCGCAAAGGCCGTTGCATTGGAACAGATTAGTCGTAGACGAATGGCCGAAGTCAAGGCCCTGTTACCCACTGCTTCTAACTACACTCCTAACTCTGCAGCACCCTCACCCAAGATGTCCCATCGATCTATTGTTAACACGACCCCTACTCAAGATCGTGGCAACAACATCACTGACATCCATCGTGAGCACTTGTGAGTTTTCATTCACCACGTAAACCACGATATTCATCGCATTTGCTAACGTAGCTATAGCTCCAACACCCCCGAAGCCCGTTTAGAAACTATTCAGTCTATTCTCCTATTGTTTGCCGTTGGTCTTTGGAATCCAAAAGCTGTATTGGACGAGTCCAAATCACTTCAAGGTACTCTTGCCATGTTACTTCGTCACGAGGGGTTAGGTCAGGATCCAGAGCTTCGTCCGGACTGTACTTGGGAGCAGTGGATCAAACGAGAGAAGGCTATCCGAACCAAGATCATTGCCTTTTGTTACTTCAACCTTTCCAGCATTGCCTACGACGACCCTCCAATCGTCTTGTTCTCCGAGCTGAGCTTAGGACTGCCTCAGTCTGGCAAGCTTTGGCGAGCTGATAGCGATTGGACATGGCAAGCACTTCGACAACATGAAGCTAGAATTGACATGACTCTTCAGGACGCTTTTGCTCACATCATGGGCAAAGGATCTCCCGGCGATGTTCTCCAGATCAACACCCTGGGCTTATACATCTTGGCCCATGCTTTAGTGCAACAAATATGGCTCTTGAAACAGTCTGCCATCCGCGGAAGTTCGAAGTTTGAAGCATCCCGTAGTCTCAAATTGGAAGATGTTGACGAGATCACAGGCGCTATCTGCACTTGGGAATTGGCTTTCAATCAGCGCCAACGTATCAGAGCAACAGAGTCTGGAACCAGTACATACGACGATTCTAGCCACCCTGCCACTCAGATTGCCCACAACGCTACAGCCTTGGTGCGTCTTGCAGGTATCAAGCTTTACACTGACTCGCATTGCGGTAGAGAACTTGCTACCCGTGACTCGGACGATGTAGCAAAGGCTTTATCAATGTATCAGGCTCAAACGCGTACCTTCCAGCCTCTAGCTCGCAATGAAAGGATGAACAGAGCAGTTTTCCACGCTTTGCATTCACTCACGCTTCTTATCAAGACGGGTATCTCATTTGTGGCACAGAACTCCAGCACAGAATGGAGTATTCAACATCTTTGTAAGTGTTCCTCTTATCTTTTCTATCCTGCGTAGGCTAAACATAAACTAACTGCTTATTCTAGTATGCAACTTTGAGTCTGCTACTCTTCTAGCGCGCTGGCTTATGACGATTGGAATGACGAGTCGTGACATCCAACTCACAAGGGACGAAACTAGTCTAGCACAAATGATTCGCCAAGTCTTGGTCGAAAGTGACTATGCCGGCCCTATCGATCCATCATTGTCTGCTGATGATGGTCTTCGCAGTTTAGGAGGTCCTGTTCACGATGGAAACCTTCCTATAATGCGGCGTCTAGCACAGGCTGTTCTACGGATCTACTGCCAGACTTTCCGTGGTCCTCATATCTTTAAGGTTGTGAGCATCATGGCGGATTCTTTAGACGCTTATGCGTCATGTCTCGATAATCCTAACCTTCTATTCCCAGCATCGTCTAATGTTCTTCGGCCTATGGATCTAGCATCCCAGATCCATTAGTCGGCTCTTTGTATCATCTCTGAGCTCACATCTTCTTTTTTAAAAAACTCAAGGTGTCAATGGTGTATATCCTATTGGATATACGTGTAGCATGCGCTATCTATTCTCTCTTTTCTTATTTTCAAGCATATTTCTTTCTTATTTTCGGGAGTACACCTTTCCATCTTTTCTGGATGATATTCATTCTTTATTCTTGCTACGGAGGGCCACAGAACAGGATCCGGCGGACGGAGAACACACTACAAAACTTACTCTTTCTCTTACTCACTTCTTCTCTCATGATGCATCTCTAGGGGACACGAAAATCACGGTTTATGGATTATTGGGGATTTTCTTTGGAGAATCAAGGTGTCTTATTCGATATCTACTTATTTTTCTCTTGTCGGGCGTTAATTTGTATCATCTGTACCACATACGGCCATATTATGGTTATTGGCTATATTATATTTGGGCAACTCCCTTATTTATCTTTGAATTGATCGTCTTGCTTTGTAGACGAGTCTTGTTTTCGGCTCTATTTGTAATTGTTTTCCACGATCCTTGGTATTATTAGTTCGATATATGAAAGTGTTTCCACAAGCAAAAACTAGCAATTAACCTTTTGTGCTACGTTACTATGGCGTTCATATGTGTGTACAGGTATGTTTGTACTTTATTCAGCTTCACTACAAACAAGCCTAGCATACATTTCGAGTCGTGGAATGTACCGGAACGTCTCAAACTAGCCTATGTGCATGCATATAAGAATAGTACAATTTCAGAGCCCTTTTCAACATTTTTGATATACTTTCTGTGATATCTCTTACTCCTTTCTGTATCTAAGCCCTTTGTATCTGCAGCCTTTTCTCTCAGATTCAAGAGCTGGCAAGTTCTTGATATCAAAACATTGAACTTCAACTTAGAATGGGTCAAGGAAAACCTAACTGAAGTCCGTGTGTAACACTGATAATACAATATCAACTAACATCGGCTGATGTAGCAACTATTGTGTAACTTACTTACTGTTTCTGGACTTTTTTTTCTCACATATCTGTATATCTCATCTTATGCTGCCCTTAGGCTTAGCTTTTTCAAAAGCTGCACTGATTACTATGTACATGCTGACCAGAGTAAAACCCCGTATCTTGCTTTTGGTTCATGCCACAGTCATAGAATATATTATTAAGCATTAGAAAGTGAATAAAAACCATAACTATCTGTTCTACGCAACATCCAAAAGAGCAGGATTTGTCACTCAGTGAAAATTGCTTGCGCAAATAGGAAATCCTAATATATAAAAGTCCAGAAAAATGAGAAATAACTGTATAAGCAAAAGTTCATTCAACTATCATAAATCAAGGCAGTTAGTCACAGACGATGATATATTTGTATGTTCAATTATAGAAGGACATATCAGGGCGTGAATAAAACTATAGAACTGGGTGCATGTGAATACAAGAAAATAAGAAGCTAAATACACGACTACCTAAGAACAGATGAGATTCAGGTATGCTAATCATCCCAATTGATCATGTTGATCTAGAGTAGTGTACCACTACACTCCCAAATGCTCAACTCACACTGAATGGATGAGGCAGTGTGATTAGGACCCACGGAGGAACTCGGTAGAGGAGGGGCGGAAACATTAGGGTTGCTGGTATTATCGTGATATCTTGGCCTAGCCCTACTGGTTGTGATATTCTTGGATCTTGGGTATCAAGGGGATCTTCTAGAGAGGCATTTCGTTCTAGCCAGTGGTAGGAACCAATGTCCTTTTTCGTGAATTTATCCTTACTTAGAATCTCATGAGCACAAGGTATGCCAAATTTGCACATGTAATACACTGGTTAGTTGTCCTATAGCTTCTGAATGAACAATGAGTGTTTTTGCTGAACAAGATGATCCATACAGCCCACGTCACTTAGCTACCAAGCTTTCCAGTGTATGGGGAAGAATTCAAACTGTATCATAACTTATCTTTTTTACTTTGCCACTTCAATCATAGAATAGTCTTCCATGTTCTTCAAAGCCTTCCTGATGGCCTAAAATACATCATAAAAACCACTCATACTAAGAAACAAATGCTGTTTCAACTCTCATTGAGAAGACATATGAAGAAATTCACTTCAATTGCGTTGTTGGCAGTATGAAGTAAATTGCTTGATTTTCCATGGAATTGGACGATATACAAATATATTGCAAGCTTTTGACTAAATTTTCGAGTAATAGAAGCGGGCAGAGACAGAAGGCGGTAACAGATCAGTTCCTAATTGGGTGGAACTCGAGTAGATAGAATTTCGTACCCGTTTAGATAGTGTCTCTCCCAAAAATAGAGACAATTACGGTTGCCAAAAGGATACCCTTGCTAAAGTGAGTTGCTAAAGTAAACTCCTCATCTTCTAGCTTGGGGAGAAACAGTGGCTAAGCTTAGTAAATACTTTTCTTCCTTCGAAACATTAAATCAAATAGTCAACAAAAATCTCCTGATTACATCATCATCTCATCTAACTCCTACTGATTATATCATCCTAAATAAATCTTGAGATACCTCGATATTAGCAATGTTTCCTTTCAGACAAATGTACACTTCATCAAAATGTCGGACGACATTGAATCCGATGTATCGGTAGCTCGGGTGTGAGCAAGTACGACTTGAACTTGCAGATAGCACTAGCAAACTCCAACATACAACCATCGCGCAATACCTCAAAGGTTGCCAGACACTTGTACTCTGTAAAACCAAACTCGACACTTCAGATGCCCTCACAATTCACAACTAGAGCTCCTTCTACTAAACCTACTAGAAAGCACTGTCCTAGCCTTCTCCCACCATGGACCACCTTCGATTCAGCTCTGAATCAGTTCAGGATAACATTATTGAGCAACTTCAAGCTCTCAGTTCACGTGAAGATCTCCTGTTTGAAAGTTCAAGTGGCCTTGAGACTATAGGACATAGAATTAGCACGACCATCGCCAGGGATTGAACTTCTCTTATTTATGCCCAGCACAACACCATCGAAAAACCAGTGGAGCTCATCCTGTCTGGGCTTTTTGAATTCCATTGTCGAAAAGAAAGCATCCCTCCTCTTCTGAAAGATATGAAATCCCACATAACAGCAATTAATTTCCGTCAGCCAGTTGATAACGGGGATGGTGTGAAGAGGGTTGCAAATTTACGTACGGACCAGATCTGCGTCACTAGAAAATCAGGCCACAACGAGATTGTCTTTGTTATTGAATACAAGGCACCAGACAAACTTCACAATACACATCTTGGACAAGGACTACGAAGAATGAACATCAGTCAAGAGGTTGTTCATAGGGCAACAATACCTACCGTCGAGCCTGGAAGGTTCCACTACTACTCGGAACTTTTCTCACATATCACTATACGTTAGAGGCCGGATTGGAATACGGCTATGTGACTAATGGAGATTGTATTGTGTTTCTCAAGATTGACTGGGCTGAACCGACAGTGCTTTACTTCCACCTGGCACACCCATCAAGAGAGGTCGGGGCTAATGATAAACCTATCTACAGTAATTCTGTAAGTCAGGTTCATTCTTTTCACACTACTTGCCCTCCAATCGAAGCAGCATGACAATGATGAACAGACAAAAGCAGCACAACAGTGTGAGAAATGGGAAGTTGATTATAATAAACTTCTGCAGGATATCAATGGTGCTGAGCGGGATATGGAAACAGATCCCGATCGCAAGTACCTATGTACTCCAAAAGACCCTAATTATGAGCCACCTTCATACAAAGATACGACGATTATCTCAGATTAGTGTGCCTCATCGTATGCTTGGGTCACACAGCAAACGTAATGGGCCTGGAGGAAGAGCAGGCTCAGGTGGTGGTAATGGTGGCAACTGTACTAGTAGTAATAACAATTGCGGCGCCAGTGGAGCAGGCAGTACAGGTAGTCCTTCTCAGGATCGTGGCCTTGCTGCTGATGGCTCATCATCACACCAAGCACCTACTGGTGGCAACACAGACCATTATTCAAAGAGAATACTACACATCATTTTTTTCTTCTATCACTAATGGATGGTAGGAATCTGGACAGCAGTTGGCCCAACGTTGTATTACATTGCAACATGCCTGTCACACACCAACAACTCATGCATCTTATACGTCAACAGCTTTCTAAGAGCTTGGAGAAAGGTATTATGGTCTTAGGAAAGGAGGGTGCTTGTGGTGCTCTATTTTAGATAACGCTACTGCAATTTGGCTATACTTTTGTTACAAAGGGTGTTTGTTACTGGAGGGCGTGTTGTTGATCTTCAGAAATAGTTGGCTGTTTACAGTGACTTAAGCCACTACAAGGTCATGGAGTCGCAGTTTGTCTTGGTTCTGTTGACGTCACGGCTCTGGGTCAAACGTACTATTACTGGTTTGATTTACGAATCATCTACTTTGAGTTATTATCATATAGTAGTACAGAAGTCAACCCAAACTCGGGCACAGAGAAGTCTAGAGCAGACATCATCAGCACAGTCACCTCTACTCTAAAAAAGATGCATAGCTTAGGGGTCGTTCATGGCGATGACAGGTGGCCAAATGTGCTACAAGGGGAGAATGGAGAGATCACTGTGATTGACTTTGACAAAGCCAATATTCTTCCAACCAAAAGTGCGATCCCATCATCTAGCAAGAGAAGGAAGCTCGTGGAGGATGAAGGCAGAGAACCTTTATTCAAAGGCAAAGCAGGAGGCGCTTTTTGGCCATGTGGCTCGACTGGACTACTGCAGTGCACAGAGTCTTATAAGTGAGCCACTCTAATACTCATGCGCTGCTTTGACTTCTGTATCTGTATCAAGTATAAAGCCAGTCTATATAGAATTCTAATAACTGCATTTGCAGGCATCTGCTACACACATTGTTTCTAATGAACTATCGAACACTAAAATCGTATCCAGCAAATTCCAATATGCTCACAACGGGTATCACTGACTCAGGCAGGAAGGTAAGAAGTTGGACTGAGAACCAACTTAGATCAGGTAAAGTTAGATGTACATTCATATGCTCATCATGATAAAGAAATTTGACTTGAAGATTGAGAATCTTCGACTATGGCGAAGACTCTAGACCGAAACACAAATGCCGCCTCACAGTTCCAACAACTTATTTTTGTGTCCCTTTATGACCTCCTGGATGGCTCTAAACAACTCGTATAAGTCGTCTGTGTCATTGCCTAGATACGTATTTTAATGTCGATGAGCAGAGTCTGTCTGTGAAGGGGTTCATATAGGCGAAGATATAACAGCCAGCCCTTTCAGTCTGTCTTGGATGTACTGTCTTTCAAGACATCCACTGAATTGTGATTCAATTGCTTTGTGCTTTGTGCTTTGCGCTTTGCTTTTGCCTTTGCCTTGGTTTAGCTAAGTTTAACCTAAGGCTCTTACTAGCTTATGTTGTCCAAACGCAAAGTGGGGCCAAGCCATCTTGTATACATATTCTTGTAACATCCTAAGCCCCACAAACATATAAATAAGCTTAAGCCAGCACAATTTATAGGCGAGTTGATATCGAATGGGATGCTTAGTGAATTATCCTGGCAAATAAGATATCAACGTCACGAGACATTCCAGATTACTCTCCTGTTATCCTGACTGTAACTTCTAAGGGTTTCTACTAAGTCAAAGTTCATCATGGCATTTGTTCCGCCGGTTACCGTTCCCACAACCTCTCAGTCGACATCGACTTCACTACGAATGAGCAACCATAATACAGCGACGCCGCTCTTCAACTACATATTCGGGGTGATATCCGGCTACATCATATACAAGTTCATTTTATTCCCACTGTCTGTATCGCCGCTACGTCACGTGCCCACGGCGCATTTCTCATCCCCTTTCTCGTCAGTGTGGATTCGCTGGGTACGATGGAGGGCGCGGCGATGTGGGGGGAATGAAGAACAGAAGTTGTTGATGAAGTTACATGCGCAGAAGGGTGCGGTGGTACTTTTGGGGCCGCGGCACATTAGTCTAGGTAGTGCGGAGGCTGTTCGACTAGCATGGGAAGTTCCGGTGCGAAAGAGTGCATGGTATCGAGTGTTTGAGGCGTATGGGGGGTGAGTTATATGTTTTTTGTTGGCTTTGAAAATACGTTAGATGTCTTATCTTGCTAATGCTACAGAGATGAGTAGCATTCCGAATACTCTGTCAACACTCGATCCACAAGAGCATTATTCGCGGAAACTTATGGCAACGCAGGTATTCTCGGCGTCTTATCTCGGCAGAAGCACGTCTTTGTTCATCCAACTAGACACCATTTTAAATCATAGGCTAGTTCCTCTCATCCAAGAACAAGTTAAGACCACTGGCTTCACTGACGTTCTTACGCTTACCAAGGCTACAAGCATCGATGTCTTGACTGCCTATATCTATGGACTTCGATTCAGCGCCGGCGCACTAGAGTTACATGGCAAGGATGAATTTGCCGGCTCGGCATTTGCCAGGTTTAGGCAAAAGACAAGATACTGCGATGTTGCCGAGAAGCTAGAGGGTTGGAACTTGGAGCTCTGCGAGCGAGTCCATCATCATCTGCAAGAGGGCAAGCCGTGCTTGTCTGAAGATGAAGCTACAGTGTATCAAGCTATAGCACAGGGCTACGAAGATGATATCAGCCAGAACGGTGCGACGTCTCCGCTCTACAACTTGGCGCTAAGTCAGAGGCAGAAATGTATAGCATCTGAGACGTACAGTTATCTCGTTGCTGGCTACGAGTCAATAGCCCTAACACTATCCTACATAATCTATCATCTCTCACACAAGCCACATCTGCAGATTCCATTACGCCAAGAACTACTCCAGTCCAGACAAGCATCTAAGCCCCAAGCTTTTCCATCCGCCGCCTCGCTGGCCTTGGAATACCCTTTACTCGACTCCATCGTGCGCGAGACGCTGCGTCTCAACAGTGCCATTCCCGGCCCTCAACTACGCCGCACAGTTCAGACTCCGTCGGCAGATTTTGCTGTGGCAGGCTGGATTATTCCCGGTGGTACGGAAATCGAGGCTGCTGTCTGCGTCTTGCATGGCAATCCTGACGTCTTTGACCATCCGCATATGTGGCGGCCGGAACGCTGGTTGCTTGCAGGAGATGTGGAGAAGAGAAAGGCCATGGAGGCAGCTTTTTGGGCGTTTGGAAGTGGGCCGCGCATGTGTCTTGGTGCGGATTTTGCAGTAATGAGTGAGTTCTATCCTTTATATCTGCATGTTGCTGACAGAATATCAGATCTGTTGCTAACATGGTGTTATTCTAGTCTTGAAGTACACAATCATTGCGGTATACTCTCAGTTTGAAACTACGATCGTTGATGAAAGTAGCTTTATAGCAACTGCTTGGAATAATATGATTGGGTTTCAATCATCAGCGGCACTCAAAGTACAGTTCACCGAAGTACTTGATGCTCACAAAGAAGTTATGTCATAAGGTTAGGTGTAGTTGGTAAGTGATACCATATAGCCCTATCAGTGTATTAGGGTTAGGGCTGAAGTCATATTAAACCCAAATGGGTAGTTCTAGTTCTTTCCCCAAAGCGAAATGCGGGGCCAATCTGTTTAGAGCAGAAAACCGAGGCCTTCTTCATTTTCTTACTGTACTTATGTAGCTAGTTAATCTTGCCTTTTTTATGTCTTTTTATTTTGCTAATTTTTTGAGGCATTCTGCGGTTTTATTTTGTTTATCTTTCTTCTTCGTTTTTGGAACGACATTACGATCTTAATATGCAATTCAAATAATCATTTGTGCTGATATTTTCTTGATACCAAGGCGTTGTCTAATTTTGTTTTTGTTTTTGTTTTTTTGTCTAATTAATCCGACAAATTCGTACGTCAACCCAACATCGAAAGTAAAATATCTCGAACAACCTCATCCGAGCACCAGCATGAATATTTCAGCACTGCAAGATTCGAAATCTAGATAGCGCCACTTATTTATCCGATAATCGCCTCTTCGAGTCTATGATTGAAAGTCTAAAACTACAGCTCTTTTGGCCTACTGTTTAAAGTTTCCTTCAGCTTTGACCGCTGAAACAAAGACTTCTGGCATCTGGTTCATCGGCAACCCACTTGAATCCATCGCCTGTCAGACCAGTAGCTTCTAATTGAGTCTCTGATTCCTCATCTTCCTTTGATTCGCGAATAGGGAGACTCGAACCACTATCCTCTCCCCTCGAATCTTATCTTCAACATTGACAGTCGACATCCCTAACATCACCTCACAATGGCTCAGGCCACGCCGACTCCTCCGCCCCTTCTGCTCACCAAGCGCATCACCGGCTTTCTCGCCAGCGCTCTCTCAGCACACATTCACACAGTTCTATTGTGCTCACCGAGCGGCAAGCTCCTCGCCCATGTATCTAACCCTTCGCGTCCCGCCATTGAACTGCGCACACAGGCCACCGTCGCCGCCTCCTTGATCGGCCTCTATACCGCATCCGGAACACAGCTTGCGCCGGCATTAGCTCAAGACGATAACAACGACGACAAAGATACGGGTAATGACAGACACGACAGCAATCCAAAGTTAAACGGACAACACCGGCCATCTGATCAGTACCAAAACTACGCTGCTTCACCACAGAGAGCAAATGCGGGTCTACAACAAGATTACGATGCGCCGAGTCCGGCGTCTAGTGGGACAGAAAATGACGCCTTTGCAGAGCATCCTATGGGCCGCTCTCTGCATGGCATCATGCCGCCAATCGCGAACCAGAACCAGAACCACTATAACTACATGAACCAGCAACATCAACATCACAGCCAGTCTGCAGGTGGCGGCCTGGCTAATAGCACCCAGAGCCTGCTGCGTGAAGGACCACGCCCGAGAACCATCACGATCCAGCTCACTAATGGCGCCGTAGTTGTGCGCGAGCTCACCTGCGGACTTCTTTTAGTGTGCGAAAGCACAGTGACGTCTAGTACCGACGACAGTACGGGCGCTCACATGATTTCCTCTCGACCGCCATCATCATCGGCCAGCAACGTTGCAGCACTTTCTACTATGGCTACCCCTACAAACTCACTCGGTCTAGGCACAACATCTACTTCTACCCCTACTTCTACTATGGCTACTACTTCGACAACTGGCTGTGCTGATACAACACGCAACAATACTGTGCCACCAGCCAGCGGAAGCGGACTGACACATCTTCATCCTAACTCCGCTACAGGGGCTTTACCCGCTGGTACCTCGTTGACAAGTGCGGCTATTGCGAGCAACGGAGCTTTACTCGGCGGTCTCGGAGCACATAATGCGGCAGGATCACCGGATGAAGCCGACAGTGTGTTAAGTGTTGGAGCAATGACTACGGCGAGCGTGATTAGCACGGCTAGCGTAAGTGCTGTTGCTGTTGTGGGTATGAAGCGATCGGTTGAAGAGTTTGCGAGACGACTAGAAGGAAAGTTGTCGGCATTGAATTTCCCAGATGACGATTTCTTCGAGTAAGGAAAGGCATCAGTTGGTGAGGGGAGCTATTAGTTGGTATTATTGTACACATAACAATACTAATTATTATCAGATCCACACGTACAAAAATACAAACAATACCTCTAGGTTGTAATTGTATCTACAGATGTGTCAAGTCGAGTAGTGACTTGCAGGAATCCATGGTTTTGCATTGTATCAACTGTGTCTAAGTAGAGGGGACCTTCTGGCCTTATTCAAATCATTTATATTGAAATGATCAAGATGATATATATACATATATATGAACTGCTAATAGGGAAGGTATCCCCAAAAATATAATCCATTATTGAATTGTTGATATAAGAGCCAAACTATGGTAACGACATTGAAATAAACTCTATACTTAATAAGAAATGAAATTCAAATAAGCCAGATGGGAATCATATTTTATTGAAAGTTCTTCTTCTATTCTTCTGCTCAATAAGTATTCGAAAAATAGTGAAATCAACAATGGAAAAAGGAGAAATAGAAAAACAGATGCTCAACATGACAGTGGAAATAAAGGCCGTTTGTATAAATCGTGACGGAAAAAAAGATGGAACTGTACTAACTGATGTAAAATGATTATGAAAAAAACAGATATAAAGGAAAAACCATATAAAACGTTGATCCAAGAAACAGAAAAACAGAAAAGAGATCACCTTATACCCAAAGATGGAACAAGCAAAAAATTGATAAAACCCCCAAGAAAAAAAAAAAAGAAAGAACCAATATACGGAACCGTTTTCCATATTTGATTGCACTTACAAGATCAAAAAAGGCATGTCTATAAAAAAAGAAAGTCACTGCTATATATATATATATTTTTTTCGTAAAATAAAAGACAGGTAGACAGCCAAGCCGAGGGAGAAAGAAAAGACCGGCAGAAATAAACCAAAAAAAAAAAAAAAAAAGATAACGACATTGTGTTTTTTTCCCTATCTTTCATTCTATGCTCATACGCATGATGCCGTCATTGGTATCGACCATACCCTGAAACCCAACTCTTCCAGGTTTCGATAGCCTCAAAAGAGATCCCGTTTCTGAAGCACCGGCGGTACCCGAGCCACCACTATTAGTAGTCCCAGCTCCGTTATTACTTCCCGGACGAGAAGGTCCCCAAGGCGTGACATCGCGTTGCATGGGACTCTGCATGATTGGCGAGTTATGGGTGCTGAGACTAGGCGAGACGGCACGGCGTTTAAAGGACATGGGATCGAAGTCGTCGTCACGCCGCCGCTTGTTATTGATACGTCGTGTGATGTCCGCAGCCGTGGGAAACTGCGCGTTACTGCTATGCTGTGCTGGTGGCACGATGTTCTCGGCGAGGGAAAGCTCTGTCGGTCTACTGGCATCAGGGTGTGTTGTGCTGCCGAGGAGGGGGGATTCCATGGACATGTCTTCGCTGAAATTGGACATGGCACGTGGTCGGGATGGTTGTAGTGGCGGCGTTGTTATGCCCGACGTTATAGCAGAGCCAATGCCGATGCTCCTCGAGGTCGCGTTACCCCAGAGCAACTTCCCGTGTGGCGGCGGGTTCTTCTTCCACGCTGCAGAGAGCGCGTTTGTGGCCTCCACCATCATGTCGTCGTCGGGGATGTCGTCTGACCCGTCCATGGGGAGTAGACTGGGCGAGGACTGTGCGGTTGTAGATGTCGATCTCGGGTGGCCAGACGCCCTCGGATCTGGCCGGTCGCTCTCCATGACTTGGCGAACTACTTCGGCCTCGCGTCGGAACTCGGAATCGATTGGCGCGGTTTCTTCCGCCAGAGCTGCTCTGATGCGTGCAAAGCCTTTGGTTTTTGGCTGTAGTCACATGCTTTGTCAGTATACTATAGAATTCAAGACACTCATATAAAGGGGGTATTGCATACAAGAAGATTCCCGCGTTTGGCTGCAACTTTGCGGATGACGCTGCGGTCAGAGCCATCGCCAATCGTGCGCAAAGATTCATCGGCATCGCTGCCGGAGATGTTGAGTTGGTTGGCCTGCCAGCTGATGCTGTCGCGGCGGTTATGTGCTAAGCCTAAGGGACTGTCCTTCCCCAAGGCAGCCGGCGGTGACTTGGAGAGATTGGCAAATCCTAGGCCGAGGGGCTGACGGCTGCGGCGTTTGGGCTGTTTCTTGGGACGGGATCTATCGCGGTAGCTCATGAGGCTGTTGATGGGATTATTTGCCGGCCAGGCCGATGGCATACTGGTGCGCTGGATATGAGGAGTCGTAATGTATGGCTCGTCCATGTCTTCGTCCATGACGTCGCAGTCGGAGCTGGACTCGGAGTCTGAAGCACCGCCGCCAGGGCGCAAGGCACCGGACGCAGCACCGCGGTCTTGTCCGCTCATGACCGACCAGAGAGAGCTAGACGACTGCTCTGCGCCAACATATTCGCCGATACGGCGGCTGCTAGGCGTGTGGTGATGGACGACGCGGCCGGAGCTAATGACGGGCGAGAGATCGAGTGAGTGTTCGTTTGCGAGCGTGGAGTGGTGTAGACTGGTAGCGGCGCGTGAGAAGTCGAGGCCGCGCGAACGACGAGGGATGATATTGGTTGGCGAGGAGTAGAGCTGGGAGTGGGAATGATCGAGCTTGGGCGAGGATGCTGAGGGGAGAGGCGCAGACGAAATGGACAAGCTGGATGGTATGGGGGCAGCTGCAGATGCAGATGCAGATGCAGATGCAGATGACGCAGATCCGGGCTTTGCAGCCATAACGTGGTGGTGGAGCGATGACGTGCCTGTTCCTACCCCCCCTCCTCCTCCTCCTCCTCCTCCTCCTCCTCCTAGTCCTCCTCCGAGGGGCGAGTCGAGCTCACGCGATGGTGGCGGCGGGTATTGCTGCATGGCCAGGCCACTAACTTTGCGCGAGAATGAGGTACGGATGGGCGTGACAGGCATGGGGGTTGCTAGGGAGCCGGCCGCACCAGAGACCGACGCAGCAGCACTCGAGGACAAATCTCGTATGGCGCTGTCGTCCTGTGACATCCTCGTGGCCGACTCGAGAATCAACGGAGCCGGTGATAACTTTATGGGGGTAGGATGGCCACTACTGTCGGAGAGCGCGCGGGCCCTCGTGACCGAAGATGTTAGAGGATTCCGGTGGATTTGAGAGGTGCCTTCGAATGACGACGAGATGCCGGTGGCGTCGTTGAACACGGCAATGGCGCGGTGAGAGTCCATGGCGTCTGGCCGGGGCAGAGAGGGGCTCGGTGTTTGTTGAAATGGTATAAAGAAGACCGGTTCGTGACAAAGCCAGGACGGAATCTGGAGGCTATTCGGTGGCAAAGGAGGGACATACGAGACAGGCCAGAAACGAGCGGACAGTGGCCGTGGAACGTGATAAATGGCGGGCGGCCAGATCGAGCTATCAGATCAGGCGAATAGATCAGGCCAGGCGGCTTATATAGACCAGGCCCAGGGAACAAGCGGCTGCTCTAGGCCGGGATCGCAGCGATCGAACCAATCAAGCCACGAACAGCGGGAAATTCAAGGCGGCCGGGACTGCTTTGAAAATCGTCGTCATAGGACGCGAAAGGCGATGCTGACTTTGTTTTTTTTTCTTTCTGTCTACTTAGAAAGCGACAACCAGCGATTCTACAAATGAAAAGAATGATGACAGCAGATACACTGTAAGTCTTCTGGCTTCTAGATTATGCTTCTAGAAGGTTGGTCGGTGACTCGACAAACTATTAAATTCGCTGTTGCCGTCTTTGTGTCCAATTTTGCCTGTTGGAGGTCTCGTGATAATTGTGCGGTGGTTGTCTATTTTGCCCGTTTTTATTGTACTTATTCTCTCGGTTAAGACCCTCAAAAAAACAAAATAAACAAAGACAATAGAATTTTCACAAAAAAAAAAAAGAGAATTGGTGGCAATTGTCGCATTAGAAATAGTACGATAAAGTAAGTTCCGCGCCAGTTCGTTCTAGAGGCTGCTGTTTTACCTGTGTTGTAGAACAAAGGGCAATTGCTGCCACTGGTTTTATTTGTACAATTATTATTTAGCAGCTGCTTTGGGATAAAAAGTGCCCCGCAACGCGGTTAAAGCGCGCCTTCACATAACAAATGATATGGTCCAAAACAATACATACATAGAAATGCCCAGGAACGGCTTAGCATGCGTCTATATTAATTTAGCCCAATGACGACAGCCACTCTGCGCCATGGTAGTGAAAAGTATTGAAAGCATTATTTGTCTCAACTATGTTCCGTTGTTGATCTTCTGATATGAACAAATGTTGTAGTAGGAAGTCATCATATGATTCTAATTATCGTACTGTACATAATATATACGTCTAGAGGCAATGGCTCGCTTTTGAATTTCGTCGTGGACTTCAAACTAACCCTCATTACGGCGTAACCCTCAAGGCCACCAACCCTCTCTATTTCTTCTTCTGCCAGTCGGGGCTCAAGTAAGCCGACAAGATTGTCCGGTATGCTCTCCGCAATATCTTGCTTTCCTCGGGTGTTGGCATAGGCGTATCGCCGTTACGAGCCTTCCAGCTCTCGGGCGTCTCGATCATCTCGGCATTCTCGTCCTGAAGCGATGGGTCGGCAAAAGTGTAGGCCCGGTAAGAGGCATTGGTCCAGTTAGTAGCTACAAGTTATGATATCTCGGTGTTAGTTACAGTTCAAGGTCTCCGAAGGTCATGAGAGAATAAGCTCGGCCACTTACCCGTCCGCCGTGGAATGTTGTGGAAGCAACCAGAGAGGAAGTGTAGGAAGGCTCCGTGCGAGACCACTGCCATATGCGCTTCTTTTTCGGCGTTTGACTTCTCACTCTTCCAGTCCCTAGCGACGCCCTGGAGTTCCCGCCGCGCATGTAGCGCGCGCACCTCAATGCGATCGAGATTCGCCGCGTGCAGACCGCTACTCTGCTGGCTCTTATCCGTCCATTGCGGTTCCTCAGTCTCAACACGACTAGTGTCGACAAGACCGCGGAACTCGCGCGCCAAAACACTTGCGGGAGAGCCCGTATCACATGCCCAAGGGCCGACTTCTTGTAGTTTGGGCATCAGAAGAATCTTGAGGCCGCGGTCACTGGCGGGCCGGAAGCTGCTGAGACAGGTCTGGATGGTGCGGCGCATGGGTGAGGCGATTAGGTGTGTGATGGCGGCATGGTGCGGAAAGGAGGCTTGTAGTGCGGCGCATTGCTGTAGGCCTAGATCGGTCAGGCGTGGATCGTGGATATTCTCGGATTCGCGCGAGAGATTGTGCTCGCCTTGCGCATGGCGCACGAGGTATAGAAAGACGGACATTGCTGCCGTAGTCGAAAGTTTCGGATATATCGTGGATTTGTTGGTTAGCAGATAGGAGATATCAAAGCTCGAGAGACAGTTGATAAGTCGAAGTTCTATGTGTCGAGGTCGATCTTGATATGCTTAGTCCCGAACTAGAGCTCTTTACTGACTACCGGCTAACCACTATATATGTTGTGGGTTAGCTCAACGACTAGTCTAGGTCTAGTGTAATGAATTGGTATACTAGTGTTCTAATAAACGGCCGATCATAGGGCTCAGTGGATAATTCACCGATAAGTAATCAAGTACAAAGAAGCAACGTCTTGATAACACAAGAGATATTTAGTAATAGAAGTAGATAGAAGTGGTCAGTTCGGATGACTTGAGAACAGAGTTTGAATATGACAAAGTGAAGTCAAGTCAAGGAATATAACGAGACTATTTAGCTAGCTACTTATAGTTCATGTATGTAAGGACAAAGAAAGCAAAATAGTCCACCAATCAAGCTAGGCATGGAACGGGGGCGCTTATTTGTGAAAGACTTTCGCTTTGATGACTACAAGATAGCTCGGAACACCTGTCCCGCCATTTAGACCTTCTAGAATCTGACATGGCATCTTACAACTGTACATAGACTAATACATATTGGTATACATGTTAGTATACAGATACATGTATATGCCAAGGTTGGCAGTGACCGTGCGCCGTGTTGGTTCGGCTCGTTCGCTTGCTATCTATGCAGGTTACGAAGAGAAGGAGTTAACAAGTAGAGTAAGTTACTTCGGATGGCGTCGGGTGGCTTGAATTAACAAACACTTGTTGCTTGTCTATCTCTTTTATGGTTGCCAGTCTAAGTCATGCGTTGTGTATACATTGTTGTATGTAAGCAATTCGACGAACCAACGGAAACTAGACGGTTTATTTAGCTACACTCCAACTATGGAAACAGTGTAGTAACTCATCTATCAATCTAATCCATTCATGTTCTACTCGCAATTTGTCAGGATACCGGCTTTCCATGTAGATGTAATCTCCTTGATCACCAACAAAACTATCTTTTGGCTCACCGCCCCTCTAGATTATTGTTCCTTCGATATTCTTCTTCGGATTTATGTCCAGCCACTACAAAGCTTTCTTTGGTGGGAAGTAGCCTGTTTTCTGCAAGAGAAATTAGAATAGAAATAGTGAGCTTCTTCTTCTTCTTCGATCTATTGCCAAGTAGAGAAACAGTAAAAAAAATCCTCATCTCCGTCTTCTTTGCTACCTTGCCCCTGTAAGGCCAATTATAGATGGACACCCCCCACGAATATTTCATGGGTAATTCTAGTTTTGTTTTTAGTTATTCAAGTCATAGAATATAAAAATCTGTTATCTAGTTCTTGAAAGAAACATTTCGAGAATATTCCCCAGAAAAATCTAGATACAACATAGGTTGAACACTGATTGAAAGACAGCATCATAAACTATAGGCTAACAAGTGACTTGCTAACGGTTGAATACTCGAATCCTTAATACTTGCATCTGCATAATAACATCAATAGGCTAAGACCCGCTTTGAGCCTGCCCCTCGCCCCCTAGCGAACAAGTACTGATACATAACATTAATATGTACATATGTACATACAAGAAGATACTCTCGGTCCGAAGAAGGCTGTTGTCCTAGAGAGAAGATCCGTGGCAACCGAGACCTTGCCTAGCTGTTCAAAATGATATCCTTCATAGAAACCTACAGACCGACTCAAGGGTTTCAAAGACAAAAGGGGCTTTTCTCCTTCCATACTTATATCTATTCATCTTTGACCATGATGTCTCCCGAGTCGTCAGTGATTGGTTTCTATATCAGGCAAACAAACCCCACCTCCCCAAACTCTTTCGGCTTATGTGGTCATTCTTATATAGAGTTCGCTTCGCATGGATCTTCACTCTTGCCTAATGATCGTCAACCGCTTGTATTATTGTTTGCTACGTAGGGCGGTAGGTTCATACGCAGATGATGTGTTAGTTAGGAATACTTGCCCTGCATATAAAGCATCTTATACAGATAGTCAGATAGAATGCACATATTTCATCAAATACATAGTCACACTTCTACTACGACACACAAGTTTCAAGTTATAGACACTCCGAATCATCGGGTATATATTTAGGAAAGATACACCACGTCTCTTCACTACCTACTCTTCAATGATAATTTAATGGAATGAAAAAAGGAATAAAATACTTTCTCGCTCTTTGCCACTAATGATATCTAATTGCATCTTAGAATATCATGAATTCCCTTCAAAGAAAATCAAATCTTTCTCTTCCTAAATCCTTCTTAAAACTCAATAAGAGCCTCTTCAACAGCTGGCGCCGTGGCCACTTGCGTTTGGGGGATATGTTGAGGCGCAGAAGGAAACGCGCTTGCTCCGTATGTGTTAACAGTGTTATACACTGGAGTTGACGCTACTGGTGCTGGTGTCTGTTGTTGCTGTTGCTGTTGCTGTTGCGGCGCTTGTTGGGGCTGCTGAGGCGGGGGCCGTTGTTGCCATGTAGGTTGTGCTTTATCAGCAGGTGGTTGGGGAGAGACTTCAGGAGGGGCCTGCGCAGCCTGTTGTTGTTGTTGTTGTTGCCAGTATGGCATAGGCGCTTCCCGAGACGGAGGTGCGCCTTGTTGTTGACCAGTAGGAGGAACGTCGATAGGTGCCGAGGGTCCTACGACGGGCGAAGCAACAGGCGCCGGAGACATGGCGTGCATCGGTGGAGCAGATGCTTGGGGAGTCGATAGTGGCTGAATGTGTTGGTAGTGCATAGACTGTTGCAGATTCGGGTATGCTAGAGCCGATGCCTCCACGGGTGGTGCACTAGCCTCGACAGGAGGTGCACTGGGCTGTTGACGAGGATCATAATAGTAGGAAGCGCGAGGATCAACCGGTGATACACTAGCGGGTAGGTTATGACTTTGTTGCAGATGCTGAGACGCCTGAGCAGCTTCGAGATTTTCTGGGGGCGGTTGACTGTAGACAGCCTCAAGGGCCGGAGCAGATGGTTGGTAGGCCTCTGCTATGGAGGACTGGGGCGGGTAGAGTGCCGAAGACCCAGGGACCTGTCCCCGGTTGTCGTAGGTCGCATATTCAGTTGCGTGATATACTTTCGGCGGAGGTGCGGAAAAGCCACCGGGTACCGAATTGGATGAATAGAAGTTCTCGGCTGGCATGTTGAGGTTGTAGGTTGCTGCAAGCGGCATGGCGCTATAAAGAGCCGGTGGTTGGCGTGAAGCATAGCCGCTGATGGAGTGGTTGCCGTAAGCATTAGACAGGCGCTCCTCCAACATGTGGTCATAATATCTCACAACAGTAGCTAGCTTTGCATGTAAATCTAGTAGAGTTTCTATGGCTATTGTTAGCACGTTATCACTGACAAGATCAAGGTCGAAGTTTCTTACCATGCTTACTCATCGTCTCGCCATATGTGCGAGCTAGCTTCGGCCTTAGAGAACTGATACTATCATAGAGCTCTTGTATCTGTGGCTCGCGGAGAATAGTTCCCGAGGGCTGAGTTTGAAGTCTCTCCACCAACGTCGAGAACAAGTTGATGTTCTCAGCCTCAACGGGTGTGAGTTCACAGTCATTCTTAAGCGGGACAAATGTAGGTGCAGCAGCCGTAGTAGGACCAGCAGTCTGTTGCTTCAACGCGGCAGAATGCACCTTCTTCTGCTCTTCCATATCGGCAAGCGAAGCAGCTATAGCCTTCTTGAGGTCTTCGTCCTCTTCATCTTCGGCCGCTGGAGCAGACTGCTTGATGCTGTCTGCATGGACAGAACTGGCCTTTGCTTCGAAGGAGACCTGCTTTGGTTGATTCTTGACCGGCTCGGCGTAGCCTCTCGAGTATGCACGGACCTCATCCAGACTCATAGCCAAGGCCTTCTTGAGGTCTTCGTCGAAGCTGTCGTCGGTATCAACGCGGGCATTGCGAGGGTGCATAGCGGTGGTGCTGCGTGTCTTGTGAGGATATGTCGGCGATCGGTCGGCGGGGGCGGCAGGGCCCTTCTTAGTGGTGAGCTTCTCATAGCAGCCGTCATCGACACGGACGGGCTGGACAATGCCGAGATGCGGCAGCGGCAGCACCTTGCTAGAGCATTGGTGGTCGAAGACATTACCGCAGTTACGGCAATGGTGCTTGCGATTAGTAAATGTGAAGGGCGTGCGGCAGCGCATGCAGATATCGGAGTCGGCCCATTCAGGCGGCTATGACGTAAATGTAGTTCAGTTAGTGGACTGGCCTAGCTGTAGGCACCAATGAGGCACGGCGCAAGGCCCTATACTTACAGCGCTGCTATCGATCATGCTGCTTGCCACAGCGGTCTTGGGCGGAAAGGTGAACCCGCCACCCTTGAGTGTGTTATACGTAGTGGCGATGTAGTTGAGGTCGTAGCGGCCCTCTGTAGCCCCGGCCCAGGTCTGGATGAGCTCCAAGATCTTGGCTCGCACATCGGCGTTTAGAGCAAGCGGGCCAGTGGCTTCGAGGTGCAGCTTCAGATTGTCCATGAACTCACGTGATGCGATTTCACGCAAGAAGTGGTTGCCGCCATTCTTGACGCATGTGTCTGTAAGCTATAGAGGGGCAGTACGGCTACCGGTCAGAAGGCTTCGCGAAAAGGCCGAGACGGCACGGAGGGTACGACATATGGGCAATACGTACATTGAGGGCACTGAGCTGGGTATTGGGGTTTTTGTTGTCGATGCGTTTCTTCAGCGACCGCATAGCCTCGCGAGGCTGGACAGTCTTGGAGCGGATGACGTCGGAGATCTCGAGATTGAGGGCAATATCCTCGCTGTATAGGCACCCGGTTAGCGTACCGCTTGTTTGTTTGTTCGTTTGTCTGATCCGACGATCACAGGCTATACGCCATCACCTATAAGGGCAGAGGAGGCACATACAGACTGCTGCTGGTCGCCTTTTCGATTTGCTCGTCTAGGGCCGTGTTAGCCGACGAAGACCACCAACCCATCATAATTAGGCGGTGCGATCGATCGATGGCGATAGATATGAATGTGTGTTGTGATAATCGGAGAGTTGAAGGACGGAGGAAGAGCTTGAACCAGCGCAGCTTCTAGGCACCCAAATTGGCAACACAAATGCCCAAAAAGGCTCGACAAAAGGGCAAAAGAAGATGGCGGGGAGCGCTAGGCTAGCGACTTTACAATTGATTCCAGGCTGCTAGCACCTTTTGAAGACAAGTTGCTAGCGCTGTCGAAAAATCGCTTAGGAGCTTAAACAGGTGGGGCTCTATAGCTTCGGAATTTAAGTATAGTGAGTGTCCTTATGACGATAGCTCAATCTGTGCAGCAGATTGATAGAAAGCTACAACTGTTGGCATATACAATATCAAGTTATGTTTCCCAAGTTTCTCAGTATGTTTCTAAGCTGGTCAAATCGGCCAGTGATAAGCACCGCGATTACAGCACAGTTTGAAGTATTGCGCCATGGGCCCCTGTATCGAGCTGTGCTACAGGAGGTTTGATTTTATAACACTCAGACCAATCAAGTCTGTATCAAACAAGTTTAGCAAGATCTCTCTTTTCTTTTCTCTGCCTTTCCAGAACTACCTATGAGCTTATTTCTACTGCTCGCTCCAGTGGAGGATTAGCCCTGGGCGGCGAAACAGCCAAGGGTGCTACAGTTTCAGACACTGCTTGAGGTTTCAGCACCTCTCGCCCACTGGAAGCCCATCAGTCATAGAGGCCGTTCTGAGAAATGCTGGCCTGCGGTACTTGGATGGCCCCGCCAGCTACTTGTATTCAGACCAAAGTATGGCGCTGTAAAAAAGTACCTCAGCGGGTCATTCCAGGTACCGCAGGCGGAATTGCAGTGTTTCCCCGCTAAGCATGGCACGACAAGCCTGTGATTGGCAGCGTGGCTGGACGAGCCAGCTGACTTTCTAGCCATGCCAGCGCTCTTTTGGATTCTTTTGGACTTTTGGACTAGGACAAGGACGTCACTGACCACTTTGATGTGCTTCATGACGATGGCCATAGATACAACTATGTAATAGAGTGAGGATTGAGATCTGGGCAAAAAGCGCTGCGGGGGGAAAGATACGACCAGGCCACTGTAGAAAGACGATACTGCCGTTATTTTTGGCTGCGGCAAGTCGATCTGTCTCTTTTCTCTACCGGAATCCAGTGCCTTTATTGTTGATCAACTCCTCTTGTTCGGTGCCTTCTCCTCATCGTGTTGTCGTTTGTTTCTGCGATTTCTTTGTAACTTGGCTGTCCAGCACTATCCACTATCCACCGCAATCTATTCCACTATCTCTATAACTGTGATTTATTCATCCCCCTCTCATCCACCTATCCAGCTCAACAGCGCATAATAAACTTCTTTGTTCTGCATCCATCTTTTGCACTTTACCACTATAGCCTTTATCTCTTTTGTGCCTTACTTTTCATTGTTGGCCTTTTCTTTTTGTTCGTCCTTTGTAACGCAGCGCTGCATTTATCCCGCTTATCATTTCATCACATTATCAGCAATATATCGTCATAGGCCACGACGTCAACTCTAGGCGCATCTGCTGTCCTATCATTTACTATTCTACTACTTTGCTGTCCGACTTCCGCTCAGGCCTTTCGTCGATCCATCTTGCTCCTCGTGACCTTGATCTTCAGTATACCGTGAAAACTATCACACGCCTACCACGATATATTTCCGCTCTTCGTGAGCCGCTCTATTCGGCGCTGTCCGCCATGCGATAGGGTCTTCTCCGTATCGTCGCCATATACATATCAAATACCACCTGCTCTTCACCCCTACTTGCCATTGGCGCCAAAGCCGTTATTCTCACAGCTTAGTCTCGCTACTAACTCGCCATGAGCCCCACTGCTTACAGTAGCTCGCAGCCTGTTGTGTCCGCACAGCATCCGTCCAAGCCCGGTCATAATCATAGTCTCTCGCTTGATGCGCACAGCAAGTCAAATGCCCCGCGTTCTATTAGCAACGGCTCCGTGTCGGGCTCGACCAATGGTAATGTCCGGCACCAGCAGGTCCGTAGATTACGCCATATTGAAGACCTCAAGCTCGCCGACCCTGAGATCGATCCTTCCATGCCCCTCGGCCGTGTGATCGAAGAGGGCAATCGCTTTATTCACGACGCCGTCTCATACCGCGATTTCTCCAACCAGATCGATCTTGCCTTCTTGTACTATCTTAATGCCTTCATCATCTCCGCCAAAGTCGTGCCCAGTCACTACGAAGCTAGCTCCCTCGTCGATCGAAAAGAGCTCAAAGCTGCCTACCACAAACTACAGGTCGAGGTTAACAAGAACTACTCGTCTTTTGAAAAAATAAAGGATGAAATTGCCGCCGACAACAAGCGCACTGGCATCAAGCGAACCGGCGTCAAGCCCCAAGTCTCCAAAGTCAACGCAATATCTTTGCCTGAAGCACCCACTGCAAACTCTACAAAACGTCGCGCTACCGCCCAAAATCATCCGGTCCACAAGCGAGACGGCTCCATACCTTCAGCACCTACGTACCCATCGCCTCTCTCTCAAACACAATCACAGGCTAGTGACAGCAATGACACCGACTCCCGTCCTTCGGAACAGACGAATGCCGCCAATACCTATGGCACACCTGCCTCTAGTAATGGGGACGTCCCAGTAGACGACCTCCGCAATCGTTTCTCTCGCCTCCGCAATCACACATGGAGCCAGGATGACACCTCTACGTCCTCAATCTCTTCATCTTCGTCGTCCAAACCCAGAGGCCCCCGAGATATGCCAGGAGACCGCCGGCCAAAGATCTCCATGGACACCAATGTGCCGCACTTGCCCAAGCTTCCTGATGCCATATACAGTCCAGCTCGCGGCACTGTGACGTCAGAGGCTGCTCAGCTGCCATCTAGTACACCTCGCGGCCTATTCTCGCGCACTGGTTCCATATCATCTAGTAATGGCTATTTCCCACCTGGTTCCACGCCCCAGGCACCCGGCGCATGGCCATCACCTGCGGCGTCACCAGATGTCTCTTCAGCCCCTAATAACTCAATCGGTTCTAGCGCTCCAGGCGCCCCATTTGGAGTAGTCAACAGAGCAGCAACTGCCTCCCTGCCTGCCGGCGACTCTATCACAGCACCACAGCTTGCCAGTATTATGAAGACTGGTATTCGAATACTGCTGATAGATGTGCGCTCTCGAGAAGACTTTGACAGCGGGCACTTGATGTCACAGTCCACCATCTGCATCGAGCCAGAGCTTCTACTACGCGATGATCTTTCGGCCGCTCAGATCGGTGAGGGGCTCGTCATCAGTCCCGAATCAGAAGAAAAGTGCTTCGAGGCTCGTAATGAATACGATCTCGTTGTTTACTATGACCAAAGCACCATGATGGTGCCCAAATACACTCCAGCTGCGGATCCAGCGGTCAAAGCTTTACAGTCACTGCATCGAGCTCTTGCAGACCTCAACTATGGCAAAGAGCTCAAGATTCCGCCACGCCTCTTAGCCGGTGGTATCGAAGCGTGGATTGATCACGCTGGTCCCTTTTCCCTCAAGGAGTCTTCCACCAGCAAGGCCGAGAAACGTAAACCTACCAGCCATTTCCTCAGTGATACCAATGTAGGCGGGTCACTGCTTAACCGCCGGCGAAGAAGCTCCCGCTACATTGTCAACCCGTTGAAAAAGGAGGATATCCAGAAGTGGGAGGAGACAATGCAGGCCGAGGAAGAAGAAACTGCGACATCACCAGTTTTTGTACGAACACAAGAAGAATTCCTGCGAAGATTCCCTGAAGTCCTTCCCGACAAGGAAGAGTCCATGACATCCACTATACAACCACCACAGAACGAGCCTCCACCACGATACGAAGCTTCACAACAATACGATTCTTCACGACGCGCACATCAAGCCTATGACAGTCAGGACGGCATGTTCACAGCACCGCCTCAACGACCACCGCCTGCCAGGCCGAGGCCGAACTTGACCGGCCTTAGCCAGGACGGATCGACCGAGTACAACAACAACAGTCGTTCGTCTAGCCGTGCCGCAACATCGCGCAGGCGTATATCCGGAGGCGATGGGATGGGAGCTCAAGGGAGATACTACACGGGCCTCAACAACCCACACAACTGGTGCTATGCCAACTCCATATTCCAAGTATTGCGAGCATCACCCGGTTTTGCCAATGAAATTGTTGCATTCAATCATAATCCTGGTAGTTGGGCTGTGGTTAAGAAGCCTGTGGAGAAGGCGCCGCCGCCACAGCTCATGATTAAGATGATGTCCAACCTGTTCATTTGGATGAAGGCCGGGAATTTTCAGTCTATCACGGCACAAACCCTACTGGTAAGTTGTCTTCAGAATCACAACTCTAGCACATTTTTTTTTCATTACTAACACCTGTATATAGGACTACACCAGATATATATGTGAGCGTGCAGATATGGACCAGATATTTGGAAGTACAGGACAGCAAGACGTCAGTGAATACGTCGTTTTCCTTATGGATCAGCTACATGACGAGACCGATACCTACCGGTACTTGATGAGCGAGTACGCCAGCGATATCATCAAAAAGGAAATGTCTTCTCTTGCAGGTGCCATGCAGTTCTGGAGCACATACTCTTCCAAGAGCAACTCAATTACCGACAAGTACTTTCGTGGTGTCATGGTCGACTACATTCAATGTGACAAGTGCCGCTGCATAGAGCGCACCGCCAACGTCTTCTTCCCGCTCTATCTATCTGGCTCGGGCGATGGCAGCAGTAGTGGTGGTGGAATTACAAGTCGCTTGACACGGAGTCGTGGCAGTAGCAACAGCTCCATCACGCTGGCTGACTGCATCAAAGCATGCTTCGGCAAGGAAAGCCTCAGCGAGCGTGTATGTGAGACCTGCAAAAAGGCCGGCGCCAAGCGCTGGACTGCGCTAGCCCGGTTGCCGCCGTTGCTTGCGATAGCATTGCCCCGTGTGCAAAACACGGGGTCTACCACTTTCAAGCTGACCAACAAGATCACGTGGGACTTTAACAACTTTGACGTGAGCAGCTTCTGTATCCCAGCTGAAGAACGTGGCTCAGATGCCAGTGTGGCAGCAGCGGGAAGCATCGTGGACCCGGGCTTTGTGGTGCCGGCACAATACGAGTGCTACGGTGTGGTGGTGCATCAAGGAGCATCGCTGACAACCAGTGCACATTATTACTCGTATATACGCAATCCATATAGCCAATCCAAGGCGGCGTGGTTCAAGTGTGACGATTCCCGGGTAACGGAAGTAGTCATCGGGTCCGGCGATGGGCAGGATATCAAAGACAAAGTGTTCAAAACTGGAGCAAACGCTGTTCCTTATATGGTCTTTTTCCGTCGCAAGGGTTTCAAGTTTTCCTAAACCTGTATTTCCAAGGCAAATAAAATAGTCATTAGATACTATACTATACCTCTTTTTTCTTTCTTTTTTTGTTCTCTTTTTTATGACTTCCAGAAACAGAAAGAAAAGAAAAGAAAATATTGACGAACATTACGACTATGTTTTACTACATACCTTATTTTTACTCTCAAATGGACTGGTCGTTCTTGTCTTAGTCAGAAAGACCAAAACTAGCCATAACTAACATGCACAATTTAATGTGGTCGTACAATGGGCAAGATGCATACGCTTCAAGGCACATTACAACGCTTTTGTACATTATTATAGATTATATATACAACCACCAACATTCATACACATAACTTACTATACTCTTATAGCAATATTATACAGTATCCGTTAACAAATCTGTGCTTACCTACGCAATCATTACTCCGGCCCATTGGGTTGACAGTTTTTTGCTTCAGATGAAGGTGATTAACTGCAAAAGAATTCGTGAATAAAGTTATAATTGTTTTAATTTGTGAGCTGCACTACAAAATTCACTGGGATATTGCTAACACGTGACTCGCATCACCAACTACGTAGCTAGGGTTATACATTTATAACCCTGAATGTTAACAGACATGTGTATGTCCATATGTCATTCAACAATAATGCATGTAATATACATTTATGTACATATAAACTCATATGTGCTTTGCTATATTTCAAGGTATATAAGAAAGTCTTTATGAAGAAAACCCATCCTTGAAGTTCTAATGCCATGTGACAAAACGACTGTATTTTTACAATGTATGGGTGGCGTAAAAAATTGACCAGGTCGCGCTTATTCCTTCTGCATGCTATCAATCTATGTAGCTCTTTTTTTTTCCACCCCGGCACAAACCATAAAGATTGTAAGGACAAAGAAAGCTCCGATCAGCACGATCAGAGTTCAACAGGCCTAAACAGAAGGAGACCAAAGGAAAAAGAAAAAGAAAAAGGAAAAGGAAAAAGAGATTCCGGTGGACACGGGCTTTACAAGTTCGTCTCAAGTCTAGCTGAGAAAAGTCCGATCACATGTATTCTTTTTTTACGCTTTTTCTTATTATTTTCTCCCATGATAGTAGTGGCTGACTTTTGGGCGGTTGTTTGGGTATCCCCAACAAATTACTGCGTCTAACTCAACATATATTCCCTGTTTATATGTCAGCCGAGGGAGTTCTTTTTGGCCCCACTGAACAAGAAGAACCGAAGAGATACCAAAGAAATACGTACATGAAAATGAGGACGCCTATGGCCTAGAATTGCCGTTAATACATACAGATATGTACATCCAAGTGTATATACATGTGTTTACTGTGACTTTGCATATCGCATAGTGGCTGTTCGCTCTTTTGCATATATGTGCCCAGATTTCTCGACCAATATGTCCGAAATCCAAACCAATCACGGAGCTTCCGTCAGAGCTGGACAGACCACCAGGCAGCCTGAGAGATACATGTAAAAACTCGAGAAGCGGTCATAAGATGGCCCAAAGTCGAATATCATGTATCATTTGACCCAAAACCCGCCAACCATTATATATATATATACCTGGCCTTTACGGTTTAGCGTGCCTGCTTTGATTTCTTCTACCGTAACTCCGTGCTTTTGGAAACAAAGAAGAAGTACAAGAAAATAAAGAAGCCCGTTTACAAATATCAGGAGATTTATTTGCCCTGCTTCGTTTGAGCTTTGTTGGCCTTCTGGCTGCTGAACTAGGCAAACAGCCGCTTCCTCATCAACCCGGCAGATAGATTCTTCTTTGGATGCCTGAGAGTCCTTTTTTTGCACGGCAAGCTTTGTGTTCCTCCTCCTACGTATACATACATACATATATATGTACTAGTATATAGTCTTGTTTTTTGAGTAAAGCACGGTTCGACTCGTTCTCCCCAAACGGCAATGTCCCTGGTCCTGTACATTTGTGTAGTCATAGCAGTAGAGTAGTAGTAAATACGGACCATTTCACTAAAGCTCCTTTCTTGCTAAATCGTTTTCGCCAATGACTTAAAGTCAAAGGCGCGCTTGGCTTTGGCTTGGTAGATGTCCCTCAATTTTTCGAAGGTGGAGGAATATAGTTGTAATTTGTGACAACGAAATAGATTCGGGTATCAGTGCTATTAATCTGCTTTGCTATAGTAATAGAGCAGTAGATAGAGCAATAAATCCTTGATATGTATTTGATTTGATTATATTTTACGTCTACCTAAATCCCTAAGGCATGTTATTGCTGCCTTGATTTATATGTAGCACAACTGGACATTTATAACTATGTACATGAAACTACAATACATATGTATATTGTATAAATACTAACTGATATACATCTGACTAGTGCATGATGCAAGCCATTGTGCCCAAAATAGAAGGATGCTATCAGCAGTAACCTCCCCGGGGCAATTACCGTAGCTAATGTTGTTGATGGTTGGCTCTTTCCTTCTTCTGCGCTGCGGCTTGCCTTGGAACCGCGTCGCTTTTTTGGGGTTCCTTCCTGCGCGCAACCACCAATCCTTCTTGTCGAACATTTCCTATTTCCCTCCATGAGAAAGACTCCTGAGCTTTTTTCTCATAAGAATCAAAACAAATTTAATCAGCTTTTCATTGCCATCACCGAAGTCCCTTCCTGCTTCAATTTGATTGCCGTCGTTCTTGCCACTAACGTCATCAAATCTGGCCCTTATCATCTTTCAAGCTTCCCTTTCGCCATATCGAAGGGAAGAAATATCGAAGGATATCAATCAAAGCCCTTCTAACCCCAGCCCACTTTACTTTTTCTGTTTTTAACGGGCCTTATTAGCTTTGCTATTCAACTTTATTTACTGGTACTGCTGACACACACGCCTGCCTTCTGCTGCCACCTAGACTTCTGACGTCTATTTTTGCCCTCCATCCTTTTCTTCCGGCATTTCTGATCTTCGTTGCCTTCTTCGACCTCTCTAGTTTCCAGGAGCTCCGACAAGAAGAAGTATTGTCTGCACCATCCACCTTTATTTCCCCCAACTCCATTGTCTAGTCTCCAACTGACCAACTACTGCTAGCAGAAGCACGACTTCTACTCCTGCATCCACCTAGCTCTTTACGCTGCCGTTCTTCCAACATCGAAACAACCCTCCCTTTTCCACGCAGCTACTTGCTCTATACCCAACCCCACATCTACCGTCCACAATGTCCTACACTACGGGTATCGCGCCGCTGAAGCCGGTTGGCAAGCCCCCCTTTTCCGTCGAGGTTCCGGGCCCGGCCATCGAGGGCGAGACGCTGCCTCGTCGCCATCCCAAGGCCAAGGACGGCCTCTTGCGCTCGCCTGCTGAGGGCGTCTTCACCATCTACGATCTCGTCGAGCGCAGCGTAAAGCTATACGGCAAGAACACCATCCTCGGAACGCGCAAGCTGGTCAAGCTCCACAAGGAGACGAAGAAGGTCCCCAAGGTCGTTGATGGCGTCGTCACCCAGGTTGACAAAGAGTGGCAGTACTTCGAACTGTCCCCGTATACATACCTCACCTACGAGGAGCACCAGAAGCGCTACAAGGAGATCGGTGCCGGTCTCCGTAGCCTCGGCGCCAATCCCGGTGATAAGATCCATCTATTTGCTGCCACCAGGTACGGCTTGATCTCGTTTACTTCTTAATATAGCCTCGAGTTTCTTTACTAACTATGTGTTTCTTCGCGCAGCGCCAACTGGCTTACTTTGGCCCATGCCTCATCGTCCCAGTCCTTGACCATCGTCACTGCCTACGACTCCCTAGGCCCTAGTGGCGTCGAACACACCCTCGTGCAGTCTGCTCCTGAGATCATGTTCGCTGATCCTCACCTGCTCAAGGTCGCTACCGGGGCTCTAGAGAAGGCCACTTCCATCAAGACCGTCATCTACAACGACAACTGCATATTCGCAACCGGTGATGAAGTCGAGAAGTTCCAGGCTTCCCACCCCAACATCAAAGTCCTCAGCCTGGAAGAGGTCCGCAAGCTTGGTGAAGATAACCCCGTGGAGCCTGTTCCTCCTAAGCCCGAGGATATGTTCTGCCTAATGTACACCTCCGGCTCAACCGGTACCCCCAAGGGTGTGCCTGTCACCCACGAGGCTGCTGTCGCATCCGGTAAGTCTATCTCTATGTGATACTAGCTGTGTATGCTTTTTTAAGTAACTAACATGTCTATCCTCTTGTGTAGTTGCCGGTCTTTACTCTTGCGTCGAAGGTGCCGTCACTTCCAACGATACTATCCTAGCCTACCTGCCCCTCGCCCATATCTTCGAGTTGATTTTGGAAAACCTAGTCATCTTCATTGGTGCTACTATGGGTTACGGAAGCCCACGTACGCTATCCGACACCATGACCAGAAACTCACCCGGTGACATGCGTGAGTTTGCGCCTACCATTTTGGTTGGTGTTCCTCAGATTTGGGAGACCGTCCGTAAGGGTGTTACTTCCAAGGTAGAAAAGTCCAGCCCTCTAATCCGCTCTCTGTTCTGGGGTGCCATCAACTACAAGACCTGGATGACCAACCACAACCTTCCCGGTGCCAGTCTTCTTGACTCCGTTGTCTTTAGCAAAGTCCGTGAGATGACTGGTGGTCGCCTTCGTTTCATTGTCAACGGTGCCAGTGGTATCAGCGACAGCACCAAGCACTTTCTGTCCATAGTCCTAGCCCCTATGATGGGTGGCTACGGATTGACTGAGACTGCTGCCATTGGTTCTCTGGGTTCCCCTCTTCAGTACACACCCACTGCTATTGGACCTCCACCGGCATCTGTCGAGGTCAAGCTGGTCTCTATCCCCGAGCTCAGCTACTTTACCAACACCACTCCCCCTCAGGGTGAGATCTATATCCGTGGTTACTCTGTCATCAAGGAGTACTACCAGAACCCGGATGAGAGCGCCAAAAATATCACTGCCGACGGCTGGTTCAAGACTGGTGATATCGGCGAGTTCGACTCTATTGGTCACATGAGAATCATCGATCGCGTCAAGAACCTTGTCAAGCTTGCCGGCGGTGAATACATTGCTCTTGAGAAGCTGGAGACTATTTACCGCGGCTCTCAGCTTGTTGCCAACATCATGATCTACGGTGACAGCGAGCACAACCGCGCCATTGCCGTCATCATGCCCAACGAGGCTAACATGAAGGCCAAGGCTCAGGAGCTGGGTATCACCGATGAGCACATCTACTCTAACCCCAAGCTTCGCACTGCTGTTCTCAAGGATCTCGGCACTGTTGGCCGCCGCACCGGCCTCTCTAGTTTGGAGATGGTTGCGGGTGTTGTTATCTGCGATGAAGAATGGACCCCCGTCAATGTAAGTTTTATATTTTCTTTCCTATCTCTTGTATTGCAGTCTACTAACAATGTTTCCTTTTATAGGGCCTGGTTACTGCCACCCAAAAAATCAACCGTCGCGCGATTAAGGCCAAGTATACCACCGAGATCGCCGAGTGCTTCAAGTCCACTTAAAAGAAACAAAGAAAAAATACCCACAACGTTTCTCGCCATCGGGAAGTCTCTCATGAGGCTGAGGAAAAACACCGTCCATGGTGGCTGTGAAATAGCCATTGGTCATGATGTATTGCTATACATTATTATTTATGTGCTCGTATATGCATGACACCGGTACCACATCGATACGTGATCCCCACCCTCAAGTGTCGTCTTTCCATCTCATATCTCTTGGCTTTTTGACTCTTCCTCTTATTTATACATCTCTTCATTCTGTTCTTCTGTCATCATACACGAACACACATAGAAAAGTCACTACGTCATTCGTCAGGAATTGTAAGAAAACCATCTGGTATCTTATTCGTTTTTTCTCTATCTCTTGCGTATCATTTCTTATTGCTTTTCTATCATTTTTTTCTTTCTATATGTCATGCACAGAGTTCCCTTTATCTGGTTTTAACTTTATTATTTCCCTTTTTTCTTCTCTTTCTTATTCCTGGGTCCGGACGATTCCCTCACTTGCTTGCTCTTTCTTGCTTTGCTTTCGAATACTTTGCAGATACAACCAATACACATTTATCTTACCATATATAAATATATCATAAAAGTCGGAAAGTATTAAGTCCAGAGTTCATGATGAACATATAGAGACAAATGGTGTCAGAAATTCCAGAATGATTCCCTTTTTATGAGAAGTAAAGAAGAATTTTCTAAAGCTTATGGCCCAAGACGATTCCACGAGTCCGAACATCAGCCCAACACCTGGAGTCGTCAAAACGAACCAACGGTAGATAAAACATTGAATAAGAATATAAAATTCGCATTTGATAAAAGTATATCTTTTCGATGTCATAGAGTGATGTGAAAACTGGAAAAGTAGAGTTGGTCATCTGCCTTATTTCTTAGGTTGGTAAAGTGAGCATATGGCGTTGGAATGATGAGTTGGCAAAGCATGAAGGTTGTGACCGGCCCGCCTGAGTGGGACAGCCTTAGTTTGTGCATATCAATAAAACACGAATTATGAAATAAAGAAGCCAGCTTGCAGCAGTTGATTAATTGCTGGTTAGATCAAAGTTCTACTCAAATGTAAGCTAGAAGTAGAGAAAGAGATGTTATATTAGCTTGGATTGTCAGGTTGAAGCTAGAGTTCGGCATAAAATGTGAAATCATCATAGCGATATAGCCGTAAGAAAGATTACAGTGCAAGATTCAATGATAGAAAAACAGAGTGTGTAGAGCTGAGCTGAACCCAATATGGCAATTTTAAAACGGCTGAGATGTGTCGAATCCAGGTTTTGATAGAAACTATATAACAAAACTTGAAGCAACAAATCTACAATTATGAAAAAAACGCTCGTGATGAAATTGATAGATTATTTACCTTTTTGTTTTTGTTTGTTAACTTAGGAATCCTGTATCAAGTTAACTAGAGATGCAAACCATGACTATATTATCATAAATGATCTCAGAGAGATACGGTGAAATATATGGAGAAATCCAAAGAATCTACAAAAAAAAAAAAAAAACCTGGGGAGAAAAGAGAGGGGAGCATAAAAATTCAACAAGCGAAAGGATGTTCTACATCTGTGGTTTGTCTTTTGTGTACATTGAAGAGAAAACTCCGTGAACTAGGTGGGAGTACATCTGTCAACTTTTATTAGACGTAATTATGTATATATAAAGAAAAAAGGTCGGAAGAGGACCCATAAAAACAAGTAGTCTGCAAATTTCAAGAAAATAAAATAAAAAATGATTTAAACTGAAACGAATGTGCTGGCAGTAACCCATCCATAATCTCTAAGTCTTTGTTTTCTTTTTTTTTTTTTTTTAACAAAAATCCATTCATCATGTGCTCTCTGTGCTGGCAAGGCTAACTACTTCTGTTGTGATTTCAAAACTATGTTTTTTTTTTCTTGGGGTAGAAGTAGTACACAATCACCTATCTTTTTACAGAAAAACATACATGCGTCATTTGTCTAGGTGTAAAGGAACAATATGCATATACCATCGTGATGCGGTATTTTAACAATAAATAGATAATAAGGCTTCTCTGGTTACTTTCTAACCTGTATTGGCTTCAAAGATAGGTCGACATGATGGCCTTAGGCAGGTTGTCAGATGCCATATCATCTCGTCAGCTGTATATTCCAACCAGATGAAGAAAGAAAAGTTGTCTCTGAGAAAAAGCCTCATTATGCAGGCCTATCTGACTCTAGATATGATATAACAATGTAGTAAAACAAGACTTGGAATCCCGTACATGAAATGTAATCATATCGACAATCTACTTGACGTGGGGTACAAGGTTACAAGACAAAGTTTTGTCGGATTTGATACGTATCCTTTGCAGTCAACTGATCAAGTTCCAACTTGCATTATTGCTATGTATAATTACAGATCTAGCTGGTCCACAGAAGAGGATCTGAATATTAAGTTTTAGCTGAGATATCTTATAGATATCGTAATTGTATTGGCAACAGAGATGTACACTCCCGAACAAACACCAAAGCCTTACGAAATAACATATATGGAAAGTTTGCCCTGAAATTGACCCTTTTGTAGACATATCAGGCTAGTTATCCGCTCTATTCTTTACCCGCAAATGTCCTAGTTAAACAATGTAATTATAAAACCGCCTTTCTAAACAAGATGCCAAATAAGGAAAATTCTAGGGAAAACAATTACACTACTGATTACTACGGGTAGATCTTTTAGAGATCGCAGCTGACCGACCATTCGCTTACCCGTATGTTTTTTTTTCGTTTTGTATTTTTTTCTTCTTTGGCGTGTTGATTGGATGACAACTCTTCAACATATCGTCAAGGCTGTGTGACGTGGCTGTCAAGTGGCCAGAAAATTTGAGTATATGGAAAAAGGGGATAAGGATGGAATCTTGAACTAATATCTTACAGCTAGTTGTTTGATGATTATCTCTAATCTAGGTGTGATCGGAACTGAGAAAACTGCACCACTACGTGACTTGTCCTGTTGAAGAGAAATTTATTATATTCTGGTATATATATGTTTCTGATATCATGTTACAAGGGTTAGAGGGCTCATTACATAGCTGATATCATGAAAGCACAAGCACGACGTAATCATCACCTTTTGTACTTCTAACCCGCAATGCTAACTTTGCCTATATGTAGGCAGAGTGACATTTTCCAACGAGTCTATAGTGTATCTCGGAGAATCTAGTAGTACAATGACATCATCTGAAAGATTCCAGAACATCAAGTCTATTTAGCCAGCCACTAAAGGCTTGAGCCTCAAGATTATCTCGCTTTCCCGTTCTGTATTTAGCTATAAGCACGAAATAAGTAGAACAAAAGAGTAGAGATAGAAGAGATGGAACCATGGTAATAGACGGGTTCGAGTGACGTAAAACTGCGTTGACGATCATCCCGAAGCTGCTGCGTGCTTCATTCTATGTAAAAGGTAATTGTTCCATGGCTTTGAGGATCCGGATATAATGGGTATAGAATTCCCATTTTGGGAAGGCTGACGTGGGAATCGGCTAAACAAGTTATCTATAAGGTACACATGTGTGTCGTAAAGAGTTTCCATGTTGACGGGGCGAAAAAAGACAAAGTAGGAGAAAGAGGAGGTTGGCATTGTATCTCTGTGATTAGTACATTTGTCGGGTACTAGGATAAGTAGTGTGACATATAAACAAAAGACATAGTGCGAATGTGAAGCTAGAAACATTGTAGCAACTGCACCATGGACAAGTAGCAAGCTGACTCTTTGTAAAGCACTGTTTTAGGGCTATGGGATATCACAGTAGAATCAAAGTACTGCTGATAGATAAACTACCAAGGAAGGACAGCGGTTGATAAGGTGTGTGTGATGAACAGGCATTTCGTCCGGATATCGTCAAACAGAAGGATAATCTCGCCGGGCCGAATCGAACGAAAAAATAAAAAAAGTCTCCAGGCTTGTGATGCTAATTTCTTTTTCTGGTCATCCGGGTCATGAGCATGAACTAAAGCTTCCAGATTTTGCCTCTTACTATCGTACTGTATAGACTACAATGGGAAAGTTTGGATTGGAGAGAAGGACATCTTGATCTATAGTAGAGCTAGTTTCGTCTGGGGTTTTTGGACATATAAAGTGGAGAGAACTACGACGTCAGTGAGGAGGAAAAAATAAATGGCGGGGAAGGCCCTTTAGCTGTAGTATCGACATGTTATTCGTGAGTAATTCCATAGAACATGGCCAGAATATGTCTCACATTCACGACCATTCGAACACTGTGGCGGGTCGCGTTTACGTTAATTAGCGAAGTATTTATGAGTTGTATTAGTTACTTTGTGGCGTCCATATCTCAATTATAGTGATCTGGTCTAACATGGGCGATCTGGAGAGTCCTCCCGTTTTCGTCGACCTGCGCCTGGTAGACGAATCGTGGGTTTCTCCGCCTGCAGGACATCAGAGCGTAAAGCGGCTGCATATGCTGCATGTGTGACTTGAGCCTTGAACGTCCAAGGAAAAGCAGATCAACATATTAATACATTTATACTTCTGATATCGAGAACTGACCGAACGAGATATTCAGAGGCGGTAGACAGACAACACTTCCCAAAACGGAGGTACGACCGATTATGGTATGAGAAAATAAGTATAGGCCTTGCCTGCGAGATTGTAGAGCAAGATTCTAGTGGGGGTATCTCGGTCGCCAAGCTTGGGCATTAGCATACAGATAGTACTCAGGCCTGTTGATCTAGTCTCGAAGCCTCGGCGAAAATGCTAGTATATTGACCATATCAAGAGATTACTTCAAATCTGGTTCAAGCAACCGAGCCATGTGACCCTAAGAGACTATCGACTTTGTATGACCGGGTTCTTCCGGTGCCCTTACTATTTCTCTGTCACTTCATAATCCCAATCCATAAGATTAAAGAATTCCACTAGTGGAGGACGGGAAGGCGAAAGAAATATTGTACCAAACAAAAAGAATAACAGTTACGCTGTAAAAGTCCCACGGGAAGATAGAAAATAATTGTGTACTTTTCGAGCTTAGCAGCTTCTCTTCTAGGACTCGAGGAGCTTGGTAGGCGAGAATGAGGCTTTAACATTGAGGACTCTCGTGACGATGGATATAGTGTGATATACAGGAGATCTATCAAAATATTGCTTCCATACGATCAATGATCAATTACCGGTGTTGGCCGGTATGATAGCTATCTTTTATTTCAAGATATGAATCCGACTTTCCTTTCCGGACTTGGCCGAGTCCTAGACCAAGCCCAGGACACTGACGTGTAGCTCAATATGAAATATATCTGTATGTACCTTCAAATTTTGTAAAATCTAGTTCCTTCAGGCCTAGTGCCTGTCTAGAAGCTCTGATGGGCACTTCATCAGTAGCACTTCTCCGTTCTAAACAACAAGAGACCTCTACTCAAGTCTCCTCACTGCCACTGCTTACAGGGTTTGGGCCTGCCCTATCAATAATGGAGCAAGGATATAACAACGAGAAAGTTGAGAAGAGCCGCAGTTCTCCAATCTTAGTATCACGCATCCTAGTCTATAGAGATAATGCAAGCAAAGGGGAATGTAGAATCAATTAAATTGCCTTACATGTACATATACAGGTAGGCTAGGGGGGTTCATAATTTTAATAGATATGATAAATGCGAAAGCAAGTAGGAAAAAAGATATCACGATAAAATGTACTTGGAGCCTCTAACCCCTGAAAACTACGCGTAGATAAAATATGGCAAGATTTTATCTCTTTCCACACACAATAAAACTGAAGTGGTCCGTGGTTTTGGGTCCCGAGACCAACGCTCTGGGACGTGTATCTCTGTTATCCTTATGCCTATTTGACTCTTTCTGATATACTTATAATACAGGGGAACTAGGAATTGAGATCAGATCAACTAATTGTAAACAGCTTACTTGTAACATTGTATGTATATATGTACATGTTTGTATGTGAACTTTGCCAAGCAAAACGGTACAATACGGATGCTTGTTCTCTGTATTATAACACCGCCTGGGCCTCCCGTGATATCACAAAGATTCCCGGCTTAGCTCTTGAATAATTATATACACGCTAGGAACTTCCTAGTAGCCGTTATTGATCTCGTCTATAATCGTGACAGCGAAGTGGTTCCGAGATAGCTGAGGCTCTGCTTGATCGCCATGGGGTCAGGCCTCATGATGTTAGATCTTGATAAGTATCGTGTTTCTATCGTGCCATAGGTATCTGGTACATAGATACTGCTAGAATCTACTCGTCAATGACAATGGCCTGATCTGCTATCAGCAGTAAACATTGCACTTCGCCATCCGGCCTCACGGCATCTACATTATAGCAAATTTGTCTGATAACAGCATACAGGACCAAGACCAAGTTAGCATTAGATATAGACACCGAAAGATTTTTTGTTTCCCAAAGCTTACTAGACCTAGTTTAATGTCCGTTTGCAACATCTAAAGCTAGTATGAACAACAACTCCGTATATGGTATCATCTATGCTACATAGTTACAGTACAGTAGTCAAGCGATACAACCCTGCAACACGCATTAACCCTAGCTTCGATTTGTTCTTCTGGTGGTCTGATCTCTCTGGCTGGGAAAGAAGATTGATACTTTCACTTGGTAAACACACAAACTACTACTCTACAACTATTCTTAGTTCTTCTTCTTTGTACTTGCGGTCAAGACAAAGTGCTCGGGGCACTCCCATGACAATAAGCCATGGGGCTGGAACCAAGTCGACTCTGGAGAAGTCCATAGTTGTATCTATACATATACACTTCAAGTATATGGGAAGATCGGGTTGGATTAGACACTCTCGAGATATCCGTCTAACTGGCCAACATTAACGACGCTAATCCTTGATCTGTTATCAACGTTAATACTATCTAGACACTATCTTGGAACTTGTCCGAGTGGCTGTGAGTCGCTAGATATCAAGATAGAACTGGAAGGCCTCTTTTTCTGTACTCTTCAATTTCTCTATCATGGTTACAATAATCAAGTATCAAGTTGTTCCTCATGCCCCCTCTCTTTTTGATCTACATACTACCGGTATATGTAGACTGAGGCTTCATATTTTCCTAACAGGCTGCGCCGCCCACCGCTGGCTGCGCTATAGTGCACGTTCCCAAGCCCTGTACTTTTTTTTTTCCATCTGCTCTGACTTCCGACTCAAGACACTCTACTAGAGGGCCTGTTGACAGCCCTAACTCTTAAAATATAAAGCACATACACTGATATAGATATCATTGTACCCCAATACACGTGGGGGACGGTGAGTTGTGCGTTTGCTTGAAAACAGTCAGGTGAACAGAAGCAATGACGGGGTCCAAGCTGCACAAGGTAGTCCAAGGCAGAAATATAGAGAGGGTCAATGAGGAGAAATGGCTGGGGCATAGGGCAAGAGATTTCTTGATAGCTAGTACATCGTGCCAGGTTTGATACTACGCATCACTGAAATTATCGTGAGTGTGGCTGAATAAGCAACCCAAAAACACACCAAATGTGGCACTTACACGAAATCCAACAACCAAAAGAGAGTTATATATTGAGTTGATTATAGCTATTCAACTATACTCTCACTGTGCCCCTCTATCCGGTTTATACATTTTCTCATCAAGTGACGGAAGAATTTAGACGGAGATATAATTTGTATTTCTTTTTCATTCGCTTAATTATCTGTAGCTAATGTCTAGTAAGCCTTCTGAAAACCAGAGTCATCTGATCAAGAAAAAGTGACATCTGAATGTTATAAGAAAAGCTAGTAGCTCAAGGGTTAAGGGTTAGGGTTAGTAGCACGGTATATAAGAGCAGAAGCAGAGCAAGAGGCGAGTTATTTTTTTCTGCAGATTTGATGCATATCTATATGACACTAGCTGACCGTGGTGTCATTTCTAGCTGCATTGAGACACCAGAATATTCACTGTCGATAAGGGGAGCTGCAGGTAACTTGATCTAGAAAGATGCCTAGAGGATAGAAGAATGCATCTTCTTGATGTTCTCCTCCTCCCTCCTTTTTTTTTCATCTTCTTTCTATGTTCGGCTAAAGTGATTGCTTTCCTAACCATTGGGCATCGACAAACAAACTGGCAAAGATTCAAGAAAAAAATCAAGGCAAAAGCCAGCCTGAAAAAAGTCAGCCGGCTAACCCACTACGTATTCATCATCATCTCTTAGCAATCCTGCAGATCATGACCCCCCCCC
>LJZU01000403.1:0-19819 GCA_001513805.1 Davidsoniella virescens
AAAAAAAAAAAAAAAAAAAAAAAAAAAAAAAAGACAAACGGCAATGCGGAAGCGGAAACGGGGGTGAAAACGGAATGTAGCGAATTGAGCAATGAGGAGAGCTTTTCGTTACCATGGCTTTCAAAGACCATCAACCAACTTTGGGGCCGCTTAACAAGCGATGTCATAGAACTACAGATAGCTACAGTACATATCTATATACATATATGAGGAAATATGAGGAAATGCAGCCCAGATGCAGATGCAGTTGGGCACTCTCGTTTGGATTCGTTTCTATGCATGTTAGAAACCGGAGTTGAGAAGAAACGAAATGAGACCGAATGTAATGCAATGCTATAAGAAGAGGCGTGCTAGGCTCGGTTGAGATATGTTATAGGAAGAAAGGAATCTACATGAATGTACAAGAGAAAAAGGCAGAATGTGACATGCGGCAGAAGAATTGCCATCTTTATGAGGCCACCTTTTCCTTCTTTTGGTGTGTATACTTGTGGCGACTTTATGGGCTGACGATACTAGATAGGCAGATGGGTTAGATGGTTGTGTGATGATATATCCAGATATAAGTGTATGTCATCTGGGACAATGTGCTAAGACATGTATGAATCAAGGGTAGACAAGTCACGATGGAATTTACATAATGCTCTAGAAATAGAAATCAAGACAACAGGGGAAAAAAAGACGTGAGCAATCTGTAGCTTTTGAGATTTGCGATGGATGCAAAAATAGCTCTTTTCTCAAAACAAAACAAAGTTGCAGTCAGAGGAGCAGGCAGCTTAGAAGCTACGATAATGCGACCTGAAGGGACCATACACTAATTTGTATGTACATAGTATAATTGTATGTATACACTATGTACATACAATTATAGTAGGACTAGCAAATGCCTAACCCCACTGACTAGCCAATTAATGGATATCACATTGCAATAACTGGAATAAGACATATATGAGTATATAAACATATGAAAAAGGGAATGCAGGGAAAAACATTTGTATTTTTAAAAAAAAAATAAAAAAAAAAAAAAAAATAGTATTATTATGATAATGTATGCATACCAATAGGCCTAAAGCGGCCAGAGCCATACGAAGATTTGTAGCGCTGCGTTCACACAACTGCAATGAGAGGCTTTTTTTTTTCTTCATCGTTTTCTATTTCTATATTGAATACGTCTTGTTCGTGTCGCTTACTGTGGTAACTTTTCTCCCGTGTCTGACACTTCGTTTCTCTGGCTTTTATTCTTCTATACTATTCTGTGGGTTTCTTCCATCACCGGCAGATAATAATCTGGTAGCACACACAACCACGGCCGTAATATTCACTCAAAATGGACTACTTACTCTACAGCTAAAATTCAAATATGCCACCTAGGCTTCATAATTTCCCCCGCCTCCAGGTTGTTAGCCCCCCTCTCCAGAATATCTGATTCCACCCATCCATCCTTCCCATCCCATCCCTACCTTGAGCTGTTGCCCAACAGGGATCGTCGTAACCCAGTTCTGAAGCTCTCTCTATCTCTCTCTCTCGTGTTTGGCATTAGCACTAGTATATTGCATATTACTTAGTAGAGGCCTGAAAGACTACGACCGTCCCCTAAAACTCTACTCCAAACAACGCAATACGGTGGCCAAAAACTTCCTTTGATAGCAGGTCCCCCAGACCAGCTCCTCCTAGACTGCGCATCTCCTCTCCTCTTCAGGCCCCTTAGGATACTGATACCACACAGCAGCAGCATCATCATCATCTTGCTTCTTTGCTACCGGGGTTTTCGTCTTCCCCTCCTTCTCCTCCGCTCTTGGGCGTCTTTTTGCATTCTAGCTCGGGCCTCCAGACTAAGAACTATGCTAGAGATCAAAACCCAGTAGTTACATAGTTATACTTGCAGTAGTAGAAATAGAAATAGAATATCCAACTGTCCTGTCTCTACCAAAACTGTATATAAAGATGCTTCCGGCCCGTCCTTTGTTGTACTTCTCCGCACTCCTAGCCTTGGTTCTATTCCTCTCTTCAACTCTCTCAGAGCTCTTCCGCAGATACACACCCAAAAAGCCTCACTCTCAACTCTTTTGCATCGCCATTCTTGCCCCCCTCGGCAGGTCTCAGGTTGTCGCCTTGGGCTAATCTTCTCTCTTGTCTCTTCTCCCAAGCTCAGAATCAGAAAGCTCAAGATCAGAATCCAATCCAGCTACGACCACTACTATCACGCTTATAGCCCCCCTTCATTCTTCGAATTCTCAGAGAATAAACCCAGAAACAGTCGCCCCAAAGCAGCTCAACACGGTTCTCGCTTGTACCACAGCTCACTTCATCCGACACCACTGTGAGTTTATCCCCCTTCTTCAGTCTACTACGCCATGGCCTAAGAATGCCCTTTTTTCTTTATATCTTCATATATCACCCTCTGCCTACCCTCTTCTCTATTCAGAACTGAAATTCCCATTTCCCAGGCTCTTCCAAAAAGCTGGGGTTTGTGTGATCCTTCTGTTGTTATCTTTCTTCCTCCTTCCCGCTAGTGTGCTCTTCTGCATCTGCATGGTCCGACCTAATATCAATAATCATACTTTCTACATTATTTCCCTTCTCTCTATAATATTTGACTATACAATTAATACCCAAACGCTGTCCATATTATTCGTTTACACAAGCCCCTTCTTCTGCTCTTCCGTTCTCCTTCTCTTCTTTCTTTCTAACCTTCTCTCTTCTGTCTCTTTGCCAGAAAATAATCTTCGACTATTCTTTCTACCGTCAATCTAGCCATCATCGCCAGAACTTTAGAGAGCAATGGCCGCTGAAAGTATTGACACCCCTCAGCGGGACGTCAAGAACCATGTTCTTTTTGAGGTCGCGACCGAGGTCGCACACAGAGGTTTGTATTTGTCGATCTTTCTTTTCCTAGTGCCGCTGACACAATCGCTAATCTCATCCTATCGTCATAGTGGGTGGTATCTACTCTGTGATCAAGTCCAAGGCCCCCGTGACTACCGCTGAATATGGCGATCGTTACACTCTCATCGGACCTCTCAACCGCCAGTCGGTAAGAAATATATCGCCATAGGCATCTGTATATTGTGCAATACACTAACCACGTCAACTGCTAGGCCGATGTCGAAGTCGAGGCTCTAGAGCCCAAGGACCCCGCCCTCGTCAAGACCATCGAGTCGATGAGATCCAGAGGCATCAAGCTGTTGTATGGTCGCTGGCTGATCGAGGGCGCTCCCCGCGTCCTTCTGATCGACACCAAGACCGCCTACCACTACCTGAACGAGTGGAAGGGCGATCTCTGGAACATCGCGTCTATCCCCGCTCCCGCCGGCGACGACGAGACCAACGAGGCCATTGTCTTCGGCTACCTTGTTTCCTGGTTCCTCGGTGAGGTAAGTCAAGTTCTCCTTTTCTATTTCTTGAAAGAAAACTGCCTCGTGCTTTTTTTCTGCCCCAAACCCACCATTCCAGCAAAAATCTGCCGTGCTGAGATCATCCTGTTGTCGTTGCAACACTACGCACTCTTCTTTTTTTTCTTCTTTTTTTTCCCTCATAGGAATCTTATGACCCGGCATCAGATGAGCTTTGGTGATCCTGCACCCCATGCTTCCCCATACTCCAACCCCATTTTGCCCCAGTCTTGGGTCTTCACTCATCCTTGTCCATCACACATCCCCCAGACTGGAACTCGAGGACCGTGCATAAGCAAACTACTCTTCTTATCCAGCCCTACTGACACACTCATTCCACCCTTTCTTAGTATGTGTGCCACGAGACCAAGAGAGCCGTCATTGCTCACTTCCACGAATGGCTGGCCGGTGTTGCTCTACCCCTATGCAAGAAGCGCCGCATCGACATCACCACCATCTTCACCACCCATGCCACTCTACTCGGTCGTTACCTTTGCGCCGGTTCCGTCGATTTCTACAACAACCTGCAGCACTTCGATGTTGATGCCGAGGCTGGTAAGCGTGGTATCTACCACCGTTACTGCATTGAGCGTGCCGCTGCCCACTCTTCTGATGTTTTCACCACCGTGTCACACATCACCGCTTACGAGAGTGAGCATCTCCTGAAGCGCAAACCTGACGGTGTTCTGCCCAACGGTTTGAACGTCACCAAGTTCTCCGCCGTGCACGAGTTCCAGAACCTCCACCAGCAGGCCAAGGAGAAGATCCACAGCTTCGTTCGCGGTCACTTCTATGGCCACTACGACTTCGACCTGGACAACACCCTGTACTTTTTCACTGCTGGTCGCTATGAGTTCCGTAATAAGGGTGTTGATATGTTCATCGAGTCCCTGGCCCGTCTGAATCACCGTCTCAAGGCTTCTGGCTCCAAGACCACCGTCGTCGCTTTCATCATCATGCCCGCTCAGACTACCTCTCTGACTGTTGAGGCTCTCAAGGGTCAGGCTGTTATCAAGTCGCTGCGTGATACTGTCGACGTTATCGAGAAGGGCATTGGTCGTCGTATCTTCGATCGCTCTCTGAAGTGGCACGATGGTGACCCGATGCCCGATGAGAAGGAGCTGATCACTGCTCAGGATCGTGTGCTTCTCCGTCGTCGTCTCTTTGCCATGAAGCGCCATACTCTACCTCCCATCGTCACTCACAACATGATTGGTGATGCCGAGGATCCAATTCTTGGCCAGCTGCGCCGTGTCCAGCTTTTCAACCAGTCTTCTGACCGTGTCAAGGTTGTCTTCCACCCCGAGTTCTTGAACTCTGCCAACCCCGTCCTGCCCATGGACTACGAGGAGTTCGTTCGTGGAACTCACTTGGGTGTATTCTCCTCCTACTATGAGCCTTGGGGTTACACTCCCGCCGAGTGCACCGTCATGGGTGTTCCCAGTATCACCACTAACCTGTCCGGTTTCGGTTGCTATATGGAAGAGCTCATCGAGAACTCCAGTGATTACGGTATCTACATTGTCGATCGTCGCATGAAGGGTGTCGATGACTCTGTCAACCAACTGACTCACTTCATGAACGAATTCTGCAACAAGAGCCGTCGTCAACGCATCAACCAGCGTAACCGTACCGAGCGTCTTAGCGACCTGCTGGACTGGAAGCGCATGGGTCAAGAATACATCAAGGCTAGACAATTGGCCCTTCGCCGTGCCTACCCCAACTCTTTCAACGAGGAGGAAGAGGAGGAGGATTACATTCCCGGCGTCGAACAGAAGATTTCTAGACCATTCTCGGTTCCAGGATCGCCAAGAGACCGCAAGGGCATGATGACTCCCGGCGACTTTGCCAGTCTACAGGAGAGTCACGAGGGTCTCGATACCGATGACTACGTCTCCTGGAAACTCCCGTAAGTTACTATCCATTCCTAAGCCACCTCGAGCTACCCGTAGTTTCATACTAACATTTTTTTTCAATGAATAGTGAGGAAGAGGACGCAGACGACTTCGCCTACCCTCTGACGCTACGCGCTAAGATGCCATCTGGCCCTGGCAGTCCGCTCGATACCATCCGTCTGCCTGTAACCAAGGACGCGGCTCGTCTCAACGGCACCTCAAACGGCACGGCTCATACCATCGAAAATGCCACTATCAAGGCGGTCTAAGTCGATGCTGTTCCTGCTCGTACTTGCGACTTCATAAATAAAGGCATCGGCTTTGTACGATATCCAACATCTTCTCTTTCTTATTTACATGACCTTCTTTTTCCTTTTGTTTTATTACTTCTGCTATCACTATTTCGTCATTCCTTTTAAATCTTTCGAATTCGGGTTATCATCTATACTTTTTTACAAACAGTTTTTACAGGGAGAGGGAGATCTTTGTATCTGCCCTGGAAAAGGTAACTTTCTCGGACTTATAGTTGTGTTTTGGGTGATATACTAGACATTCCAATTTGAATACTTCTATATACACATCTGGTGAAGGGACTCCAGGTGTTACTCTACACCAAGCATCATTTTGTATGTAGTCAATATATGTGATCTAATATGCATACAGATACGACAAAGCACTGATTGGGTTGACAGGTGCATATATTACTATATCTGTTGGAATAGGCGAGTCCTCCTTGTGTGATGGTTCATGGGACTTCAGTTCCCCGTGTACTATCTTGTGATTGCTTGAAATGCAACAATATCCAGTTCATCGAGCACAAATAGAAATCATAGCCGGATTTTAACAAAGTAAAATTACAGTAGTAGTAGCCCCGATATCGAAATATTCTATATCAAGTGCTAAAGGCGATTATGTGTGTGTGACGCACATCTCTATAACGCGCCATGTCACAAGATGAAGCGAAGCTACAGACATCTCGTCAAATGCAAGGCTGTAATGGTTGTGCTCGATTAGCTATCGAATCAGCCCATCTGCCACAGTGGTGCAGTTTTGGTTTCAGCTGTCACCGTAACTCATCAAAGATGTAGCTAATCGTCAAATGAATGACGACGCCTATAGAGCAAGATTTGACTACCAGAAAGACTCTTTGATACACACTAAAAGTTGCAGTTTCTCTTGCATCAACTGTTCCGGTACAGTCATTACACGTCAGCATTATCACTTCAATACTGTTTCTGGTTGTTAGTTAGTTGGTAAATAAAGAATTACAATGCAAGACGCGGAGAATTTGAGAAGGCTTCCTTGTTTGTTTGTCAACTACCATCCATATTAAAATTATGGTTAGGTTAAAGTTAAATACACCGATATGGAAACAAACAAATGTGTGACGTGGAGGAATGTATTAGCAATCCTTTCACGGATATACAATTAGGGTTATATATGAAAGGCGTAACAATATCGTGATGTATTTAGGGGATATTTTTCCAAATCTTCTTCAAAACTCAGTAAGGCAAATTGGGGGGCAGACTTACATGAAGTCATTGGTACGAAAAGCTGTGTTGTTTTTCGTGATGAAATGTGCATATGATGGATACATCTGTTGTTCTACTTCTTTCCATTCTGTATCTCAGGAACAAACTGGAATGTAAGCATATAGACGACGATGTGTCAAAAGGGGACAGGGACGGCGACAAAAGCTGCCCTAGAGCCCTGAAGCCCTCGCCGTTTTGCATAGATAAGAGACAAGAAAGATCTGCGTTTTTCCCCCATTACATACCAGGCCGGAGTTTTAGTCAAGATGAGGTCATCATGCCCATAGATAGGAGCGTGCATCCCGCAGTTTCTCATAGTTATTATCAAGGACTATTAATTCTTTCACCAAGAACTTGGCGACTCATCTAAAGCAACGCAAGGGACATATATGTACCGTACCTCTACGCAAATCTGATACGCTGAAGAGTCGCATATCTAGACTGTTGGTGTGGAGTAAAAGAGAGAAGACATTTGTGTTATAAATTTAGGGTGAAGAATATAATGTACGTGGTATGTAAAACTCATCAGCAGGTTGACCGACCTTGCTGAAGATCTTTATTAGTATGCCTATGACAGGACTATTTGTAGTGGTACTTGGCTATGTTTTAGGCGTAACCTGTAACCACATATACGGAGGTACATACGAATATACTTGATTGCTGAAAAAGAAGATGTCCTCTGGCGATCTTACAGCGGGTAGTGCACTGCCCTTCCCGGCTACCGGCACATGAAATAATAGAAAAGGTAAGCCAAGACTTTAGTTTTAGAGAACCAAGGATCTCTTTGCTGGCCCTATACTTCAAAATCCTGGCAAAGAAAAGGAAGATAATTATTTAATATGCAACTACAGATACTTTGGTGGCAATGATCCTATAGCCAAGACTTTTTTTTCACCCTGTGTAGATGAAGCTGCTCCCAAGAGAAATAACGAAGAAAAGGCAATGCGGTTGAGTATGTATATGTAGATATCTTGCCGTCATAACAAGGATGGGGATCTAATAAGTGGTACTGTCAAAAATTCAGAGGGGATAAAGATCCTTGGAGCTCATCAATTTCTCAATATACGATGTACATTTGTATAGGTAAAGCCGATAACAAGAAGGGCCTTTCGATTGTTGACACGCCAACCTACTTCCGAGCAGATAGAAAGGGATCACAGGGAAATGCCATATCACGTACATGATCTGTGGCTTGCAACCTGTCTGGTGATGATGTAGCTACTATGAGGACATTAGTCCAGAAGTCGTAGTAATATGGCATCAAGTTTCACTCTAAGTAAGTTAGAGAACTAGATATTGAACAAAAGCCTATTTTTATCAACATGCGAAGGTCAAGAAACAAGCGAGATAGTAAGCTAAGTTTAAGTATCAACTAAGCCACGATGATGGCCTGCGATGGATATATCGTATACAGGTCTTGGAGATCTTTCATTTTTGCCTTTGAGAAGAACATCACATGGTTATGAATTATAATTCTTTTCTTCTCTGTTTTGCCTAGATGAGGAATAGTATGAATCGCATTTATCCCTCCTCCACTCAACTGAGGATTGACTTTCCACACTTGAATACTTTGAGGAGACAGGCCTCTGTTTCAGCTTGAGGAGTTAATCTGCCACAGACAAAGAAAAGGATGGGAAAATGATACGTCACACGTCTTTTTGTTCTTTTGAGCTTTTACATATGATGCGCCCTTATGAAAATAGAAATAAACCAGAAAATGGCGCTAGAATAGTCGCTCATAGCCAAACTTCGTCTTCTTCTATTCATGAATATCAGGTGAGAAATGGAGAGAAATAGTCACGTCACAGACACAAACATGGACGGTGTCTATATTTTCCATATCTCCTTCTGGAAGGGGAAGACAGGTTTCAAATCTGCCAGGCGGCCCAAATAGACTAGCGGTGCTCTAATTAAAGTACGAAGAAGCTTTATGTAAGTTATGTATATTGAGTTTGTGGTTCGAAAGCTGTCAGAGGGCACGTGATGGCCTCGTGTTGTAGTTTGTAGCGAGGGACATGGAGTGGACAAGAGAGTACAAGAAATGCGGTCAGCAACTAGAGGCGATCGTCGATGAGGAGGATAGGCCAGTAAGAGTCCACTAGAATGTCAGAAATTCACTGTCTGTGTGGGAGGAGAGCGGACGAACCAGCCAATCCGAGCTTTAAGACACAGCGTCACAGTTCTTTTTCTTTCGCTGGACTGGGATCTTCTCTTCACTTCTTGGCTTAAGACTTATTTTTGACTTGGTAGATCAAGCTACATATGTTAGTGTACTCCCCTCGAATCGATGAGCCAGCAAGGATCACCATAACTAGGCACGGCGGAGGCAGCATGCATATTAGCTGCTATTTCGTATGCAGTGTTACAGCTATTTCTCTATGTTCTGGATGGCACAGCATAACCAACTCTGTAAGGCGAATAATACGTGTAGGATGGTCAGAGTCAGTGTGGGAGGGCGGCTTGTCAAGTTTGGGCGTTTCGTTGCGGTGCTCCAGAGCCAACTATTCGAAGCATCTTTGACTAACCTAGCTTCAAGGCTCTTTCATGCTTGCTTGTCGTACTGTTTGTCTGGCTGATTAACTGACTGGGCGCTTCGTATGCAGTACAAAGACAAGACAAGCTACGCACTATACTATGCTAATGCCTATATCATGTATATAGAGAGGGCGGAAAGAGTGGTTGGGGCAACACACACATGCTAATACGCCATCCATCATAGCCGATGTGGTGGCTCTTGATCTGACCGTGTCTTTGTCTTGTTTGAGAAGCTCGTCTCGCTGAGCCGGTCTTTTCTACAATGATAAACAAAGGAAACCAGACACAAACCTGGTCGACATGCTATCTATAGAATGCTGGATGCTTGGCCCGCTTCTTCTTCTTCCATCTCCTCGATGCCGGATTTGCTTCTTTATATCGCTAGTCGTTTGTCGGTCTCTCGCTATCTGCTCTCATGATAATAGATCGACGGCTTTTTAGCTTACATAGCATAATGTAATTTGGGTAGATGATCAATAACTAGCGTGATGCCCTTCTCCAATCAATACTTGTTCTATATGTATACCTAGAATCTCTAATAGACCCTGACGCTAGGGTTTTCGCCCGCTTATTGTAAATAGAATTCTAGAGGCGAGAGAGGCCACTAGGAAAGAAGGAACCAGGAGGCTGATCTGAGACGACAAGGTTCAGCTCCTGCCTCTTTCTCCATACTCGAAATTCTATTTGGCTTCCTGCCTTTCTGGCCTCCAGTAGATATATTATATTTGTACATACCCTAGTCGCTATGTCGTCCCTTCATCTCTTTTGGGTCCTGTTACTCTTTTAGCTTTGTTAGAAGCCCGCTTAAAAGACGCTTAGAAGGGAAACATCCGCCCAAGAACAGCTTCTTCATAGATAAAAGTATAAGTAAAGAACCGCCCGCGGCCCGGTTAAGTAGTTACCTCCCCTCCCCTCCACTCTCGCGACGGTTACTTCTATTATCGAAGCTTCACGATATAAACGGGATATTGTTCTCTTCTTCTTTCTTTTCCCTTTTACATTCTCACTTCCATCATTACTTTCCCTTTTCTCCCATTTTACTATAACCTCAATCTCTCATCGATCATATATCCAAGCTGCTTCTCATCGATCCACCGTCGACCAAAGCGTCCCTTATAACACTCCTACGTCCCCTTACGTCAGATATAACCTTTTCTATTCCTTTTGTTCCAACTCGGCTTCAACAACCAAAAGCAATACTTGTTTCGCTTGTCATTTCGGGGTTTTTTTTTTCTTTTCTTTCTTCAACCTTTGAGAGTTTCTACCTCTCTATTTTACGATCACTTTCATCGTGACCGTTATTCGTCTCTCTTAATATCACATCGCGAAGCTCAACAACCCCGCCGTCGACATACATAATACGCGCTGATAGACAGCCTCTACTACCGCCAAGCTGGGTTTCCGCCGCCGTTTTTCCGATTCCACCGCCATGCGGTTCTTTCGGCGCAAGAAGGACAAGAAGCCCTTCCTCGATATCCCAACCTTTGGCGATATCCGTAGCGATGACGATACCTACGACCACCAGCTCGGCCCTCGATATGACTCTCAGCCCAGCCTACGCTCGGCACAGCTCCTAGCAGAATTTCCGCCAGCTCTGATCATGCGCATCTTCAGCTTCGTGTGTCCCCAGGCCATGGACGAATCATACGAGCCATGTGAACAGAGCGCCGTCGAAGACTCGTGTCCGTTGTGTGACATTCGCGATCTCGCCCACGCTGCCATGGCGTGTAAACGGTGGCGTCTTGCAGCGCATCAAATCATGTAAGTGCTTACATTATGTCACATCATACATTACTAGTCAAATATCACCCACAGTCACACTGACCACTAGGTTGTTTTCTTTGGTTGCAATAGGTACCGAAGCATACGTATAGACAACGTCCACTATTGCCAGCGCGAGGCTTTTCTAGCCGAGAGACGCAAGCGCAAGTCCTTCTTTGACCGTAACGGCGACCCTGAAGATACAGCTGCCGCTCGCTTGAAGCTGCTGGCACGCACGCTTCGTGACGATCCTGTGCGCCTAGGCAAGCTTGTGACGTCTCTGAAGGTGCCATACATGCTACGCGAATCCAGTCAAAACGACCTGTCGCGAACTCTTGCCGTGCTTCCCAATGTCAAATATGTTGATTTGCCAGAAGGCTTGTTTTCCGATGACCCTGCGTTCTCTACTCTACGAATGGAGGTCGAGGCCCGGTGTCCAGATCTACGCAAAATGACCTACATGGCCGGTTCTGAACAAAGTCTTTCAAAGCTTGCCTATACTCTCATCTGGGTCAACTTGGAGGTATTGGAGCTGGTCCGCATTTCTCTAGATCCTATGTTGACTCGCCATGTGATTTCGTCTCTGCAGAATCTACGTGCCCTCAAGGTTGTGGAATGCAGAACCTTTACCGACGACGTGTTCTCTAGCTCCGAAGATCTGCCTGTGATGCCTGCTATCCAAGAACTCATCCTTCATAAAGTACCGATTTCTGCGCAGGGCTTCTCAGAACTGATGGTGCGTCCTGAAATCCAGGCATCACTTCATATACTCAATCTATGGCGTACAGAGATCAAGCCCGGTAACCTACAAGACGTTTTCAACGCCGCCCCGAGTCTACATACTCTTGCAATTCACGAAAGTGTTACACAGGGCATCATGTCTGGGTCGAATCTACCAAAGCTCAACTCTTTCAGCCTCAGAACTATTCGGTATGAGATCAGCAACTCTACCGACGGCGGTACCGGAAGCAACGCAAGCAGCAGTTACTACACATACTTGGCTAGTTCCATTCTATCGGGGGGTCTTCCCAAGCTGCATTCCGTGTATGTCCGCGATCCGTACTTCCCTGATCAGCTCATGGGCCTGCCTCCGCCACCCTGCATTCCCGGCTTGACCCGACCGAGATCATCTGCCTCCATGAAGAGCTCTCCAATGTTGAGCCCTGCTAGTAGCATGGGCCCAATCAGCCCAGCAACTCATCAAATGACGCTACCGTTGCCTCTTCCCGCGGCACCATTCGCCGGTGGAGGAAACAGTCGTGTTAAATCGGGAATTGCCACGAACCGCTTCAGCTCCAACAACCCATTTGCCGGCTTAGGTCCACTAACGAAGACGCTCGAGGTCTTCACTAAGACTGATGACGCACTAGACTGGAGCTCTGTCAAGGTTTCACCACAGGCGCAATCGTTGTTCTGTGGCTTGGGCTCGCACACACGTTCGGCCAGCAGCTATGGACTGGGGACCGACGTGGCAGGTCTAGGCTGGGACCGTGGGAATGCGCGCCGTAGCATCATGGTGAGCAACGCGGGTGGCGGGTTCTTGGCGCTGCCATCAGAGGACACAGGCTTGCCGTTGCCTTCACCGCGCTTCAAGCAGGACGACGAAATGTGGCCACGACCAAGGAGCAGTGGTGTATCAGCGAGTCGGGGATCCAAGGATCTGTGGGCCTAAGAAGAGAAGTTTCGAGGTCTGGCTAGGCCTTTTGACTCGGAAGAGGTTACGTTATTGCATATTTTCATAGTTATAGATGATGTTACGGATGGTTATTAATGAGAACGGTTGATGGTGTTGTTGGTACAACCATGGAAATCGACATGGTTTAGTTGTTGGCATTTACCATATATTTGGAAATACAAATCCTGCATTCATATAATCAATGTATTTGATCGCATATCTGCATTCTTAACTGTAAATACTCACATAATCCTAATATAGTTTGTCACGAACAAGCTTCTTGATGCTTTCCGGATAGGCCGATCATAGCCACCCAATTATCATCACTGAGATACAAAATCAATAGTCCAGCCAGCCAGTGAAACTATGATCAAGGTCATGGTCATAGTGTCTATATACTCAAGGTTTGATAGAGTAGAAGTACGGTGGCTTGTTATTTGTCGAGCGATTTACGTGGAGAACTTCGCTTTTTTAAAGACAATATACGGAACAGTCAATATACATATTTAGAAGTCAAGATTACAGATAAATTGAGCTAGTCAGGTCTTCTAAACACCGGCAATGATGTATAGCAGATCATGGTATATCCAAGTACTTGATAATCATATTGCTCCTGTGATAAAGAGTGAGAAAATACAAGAGAAGAGGCAGTAAAAGAAGAATGGCACAGACTAGTTTCATCTAATGATTTCTTAGACTGCTAAGAATATTGAGAAGAGCTCCCATAACTGTGCCAGTCGAAAGTATATGTAACTCTGGACTCTCCGTGGGGCATGTATGCTAACTTGGGTCTGAAGGAGGGTGGTCCGCGCTTCTCTTTAGAGTATTATAGGACATAAGTAAGTGCTTTACATAGAATCACAGACAGGCAGTCGGTAGCAACTAGTACAGTAGTAAAAGAAGTCCTATGCAAATGCTCTCTTTTCTTCGTACCTTGCATGAACACGCGGTCATCCCATGGGTCTTGAAGAGGACGGGGGGTGTCAAGATTATCTAGGAGGGTACGTACCATTTAGCCGACGAGACGGACAGCACCGAGGAAGAACAAGAATATAACATAGCAAGGAAGTAGCTTTCTCTGTAATAGATTAGCCTAGGCACTGTGCTTCTATTTTTCAGTGTTCTTCCCATTCCTTGTTTCTTTAAACTTCTTGATTCGCTATTCATGGCATGATTCTTTCAAAACTTTTCAACTATCTTGCACCGCCGACTTCAAGGATCGCCGTCTAAAACGGACTAGGGTTGGTGGAAGAGGGGACGAAAAGAAAAAAAACAATGCAATGATCACCTGGCGGTTTGCTAAGCATTGACAGGCCTTCCTCGTTATAGGCCTCGTCGCTTGTCTTTTTTTCTTAGGGGAAGGAGTGTCAGAGGTTTCCCAGAACATGTATTCCTTCCATACTACACTATACAGAGGGGAAGACTGTCTCTATTGTACCTCTGATACATACATCTATTAGCAGATACATAGCTTATCTATGACGCTTGAGGTGCCTACCTACATATATCTTCCGCATTTTGATGACAATTAAAACTTGGTATGAATGGTATCAGAGTATTAGGTAGCACCTAATCCCGCCTGCCTTATGCATCATTGGTACACAAACATAGAATGGATCAAACACAACTAAGAACGTTAAAGGTCAAGGATGAAAGGGGTCAGTAGCTTCGTTTCCAAGTTAGACTTGCTCGTCCTTAGAGGGAAAATGAGTGCGAGCACTCGATATTCTACTTATCAGACCGAATCTAGAGCCCCGCCTTCAATGTAGTTCTTGGCACAAGGCGGAACCGGAGCCTTAAGCACGCGAAGAACATCTTATGTCTCCCAAGCTTGTTGAGGTAGGCTAAAACAGATGTGTGGCTATGAGAGACCAGGTGAGCCCGCTGCGTCACCAAGTTACTCCCAAGCTTCATGGAATAACTACATGCTATCCATCACAATAGCAGCTAATACTATGAATTTCCCCGCTCGACCCTCCCCTCCTCCCCTCTGCCATGGATAGAGGAACCCCAAGATGCTCGACAAATTCTGTCTATAAAGGTTCAAGCAAACACCGTGACGACAGCACACGCAACATATTGCAAACCATCAAGCTTTCAGGGTTTGTCGAACCCTTGGTCTTCGCGTACACACCGGTTTCCTCATCGCCGATTATCTGCTCACGCCTCTGCCTTATGACTACCTTCAGTAAGAAGTTGACTATTCGATACCAAGAAGGTAGACTGCTGCCGGCATTATGCTCCTCTTCTCTCTAGGCTGCCTTTTCTTCCCACAACTTGCATGTGGTTTGGTGATGACACTTGTGGCTATTGAACGCTTACAGAAAGTAGTGTGCCACCAACCATATATCATGGATGAGAGGGTATATCACCGGCCTGACCGTAAGTAGGCGGATTATAGAACTCTGTAGAGTAAGGAAGTCACTCTCGAGACACGCTAGATATCTTTCCGGCATAGGATGAAAGTAAAGATGAAGTCACCCTAAGAGAATATATCGAGCATTGACCCTTAAGGGCCGTGTGCTTTTTTCTTATACCTCTGATTCTGGTCGGCGTTTTTTTAGTTCTAAGAACAGCAGCTTTGGCCATGATTCAAGCTCTATTTCTAGAAGAGCAGCGTGGCTAACTCTTTTCGTCCAAGGTTGACATGTTTCACACTCATCTTCTGTTTTCTGCGCCTTGTGAAGGCTAGGTTTTCCAAGGTATCATAAGCTTCTAAGGATATTGCCGACGGCTTAGCTTGATGCCATTGTCGTGCCGGCTTGTAACGTATTATCTAACCTCAAGATCTACAAATACACTGCATACATATATGTATGCACTAACTATCATCATTACTGCAATATTGGTGATTGTAATATAACTAACTCTAAGCAACATACCGGTAAACACCGTTCTCGGCCATCTTGAAGTCAGAAACAAAAGAATCCTTTTCTTTTTTTTTGTTATAGATAGTAGAATAGAATAACAGGGACTGGTATATGCGGTCTGGAGGTCCGATGGAGAAGAGGATCATGGTTTGTCTTTCAGCTGACGTATTGCCGCAGTTTGTAATTAGCACTAGAGAGGCGACACATATTCACTGAATAAGTGCAAATTACTTATGACATGTATCTGTATAAGCAGAGTATCCCATGGTGGTTTAGACTAGTATGTATTACTACTATATTACTATGCTACCACTATGGAATGTGTCCGCATCAACAGCATTTCTCTGGCCAGTAACAGTAACCAAACATCTGCTTAGTACAGCCCTGCTGTTTGTTGTCAAATGTTATAATCTACAGTCAGATGTACACTGCAGGAGTGACCGGCCAGATCCATCTGCCTACCGGACCTTGTGTCTGCATAAAAGAAGAACAGTGAAGTATACAGCCAAGGTAAATTCAGAATCTCATGTTGCCTTTAGGGGCATGACATAACAAGAAGCTTGGTGCTGCTTATTCCTTCTCGCGGCACACTCCTCAAGATCTCACACACCAAGTCAAGAAGTATCTTCTGAATGTTCCTTGTCGACGGATACTGTGCTCATTCCTACTCGCAGTGAACGATATTGTGGTTCATGGTGTGGTGGTAGTGGTGGTGTGGATGAGCACAGGGCAAGACCTATGACGAAAGTAGAAGCATACTAACTTATTCATAGACTTATGACTGATTTTAGCTACATCATATTGCTCGATGTATTCCTTGTTTCTTCTCACGTAAGAGGTAATGCAGTATATGACTTTTTTCTTCATTCGTAAGATGCCTAAACCTTCTGTATCCAACCAACATTGTCAAAATATAGCCGTAGCTTCATCAAAAACATGGGCTAGCAAAATGTGCAAAGTAACACAGCCTTCCTTTTTGCTCCTCTCTGGTCTTCTTTTGAAATTTCTTTCTATCGGCCAACTCCATTCTTCCGTTCTAGAACTTGCAAACCAATTACCGACTCAAGGAAAAAGAAAAGCATGTAATTACTAGGAAACAATCAGCAGACAACTCAGCAAAATAACTCTTACCCGAGTCTAGTCCAGAATCTCGTGATGGACCGAAGTTTGCAATCAATTATCAGGCAGTGCTTTTAGGTATCAACAGTGATAGTGTTTCCATAGGTTTGCTTTGCTTTTTATTCAAAGACAAAAATAAGGAATCATGGGTTAAATATGCAAGTCTTATGTGATAAATTCAATTGTAATGTACCAACAACCAAACTTTTAGTATTGAAAACATTGGTCAGCAGATAAACAGAAAAAGAAAGCTGGCCATGTCTACGACGACTTGAAGTCAGCTACGTGAACCCTAATATGTGGATATTAACCCTGGATACTGAATGTCGTAATTAGAGTTTCGCGGTGCTATTTTTAGCTCCCTTGCAATTCTCCCTCTACACTAGCTATTTTGGAACTCATCTGCCATATAAAAAATATGCGATGAACTTGGCAGTGTTTCCCTCTAGCGATGATGAAATTCCAAGAATTCGGATTCAATAGTTCATTGAAGACTTCAGCCCTGATCGTATCTCTTTCCTTCAACCTAAAGATTTTTCTTGCCTTGAGCTAGTTTCAAACCAGACGGGAGGTAGGATTTTAGGATGTCAAATTTCTGATAGATACATGAAAAACTTAACACTATACATATCTGTATATAGTTTACGAAGTATTTTGTCACAAGTTCGTATGAGGGTCGAGGGCTTTTTTCTGCTTTTTTAGTGAGATTTTAACGCCGTCTCTTCGTGTTCATAGCCCTACTAAGAAACAGGATTAGCAGCCTTTTTTCCTTGATGGATACTGGCTACACAGCATCTAATAATGGAATGCTAACTAGCCGGCTGGCATGAACTTTTTGACCTCGTTAGCTCTTCTTTTATCTTTTCCAATACGGAATAGAGCATTTATTTGACTTACCAGGGCGTTCAACCTTGGGGCTTATCTTGCCTTATAGGCTTGTTAAGAATAAGAATACTACACAGGTCGGTTTTAGTGTATGCTTCATTGGCCCGGGGCGAAGCGGGCAGTCTTAAAGGCAAGATAGAGGTCAGCTACTAGTGCTTTTACTTTTTGCTACCTATGTATGAGGTTTGATTTCTATGGCCTATACACTGAAAGGCGACACTTCAATGCGTTTGAGCATAATCCTGCTAAATGCCGGCACTTTGGGTTAGGTCAGCCTCAGCCAAAAAGCATAGCCTACTTCTTTAGTAAAAGCAGTAGAGGCTAATTACCGGTAGCTTATTCTTATGATAACCACAGAAAGGTTTCTCGCCGGGATACTATCATTGCTTTTTTAGTTCGAGGGCGGATAGTTAGTATCAGGTTTGTCACTTTTTGCTCAACACGGTATGCAGCCAATTTAGCTTCTTGGACGCTATCAGAGTTTAGAGAGGATCTGAACGGCTTAGTAGTCATCTGGCAACACTTGCTACGTTTAGCAAGTGGCGATAGTTTGAGACCCTACTATATATGTCTCATCATCACATCTTGGTCTTGGCCATTATAAGGCATGACAAAAGTCAAGTGTCCATGGGACATAATCTCCCTAGCGCGTGATATCATAGATGTACATGAAGATACATGTAGAATATATGAGTGTGAACAACATCTATGTAGTATAGCACTCTCCCATTTGTGGCCCCTTTAGGGCATTAGCGATATTGCAACTAAATAGCTAAACATCTGGTGTTGGGAATATGTTTCCTCTCCCTGTAATCCAGCGGCTACCGCACTAGCTTCAAAGAGAAGTAAAAATACTGATATGGGGGGGGGGGGNNGGGGGGGGGGGGGGTACCATTGAGGATATTTAACTCGATCCAAAAGATGTTTCGAGAGAAGCAGTCCTCCCTTCGAAACACCAGTGAATCGATCATGCCCCTCCATTCCGCTATGTCAGCAAAACGTTGACTACATGTCACCTCCTATAGTCAGAGGGATAGGGAGGACAGCGTACTCTGCTATATGGTGATTATGTAATTGTAGGGTTCTATTGGATAGTTGCTAAATCTCATGATTCTTTGGGCTTGTACTATACATATGGTGTATAATGTCGTACATACATACCTATCTACATTACGTATGTGCACATGCCAAACCACGACACTTCTTGCGAGCCAGCCAGGCTATGGTAATTTATGTATGAACAGTGCCTTACTCTTAGACACTTACAGATACACTCAAGATACGAAGGTATCACTACAAAAAAGCCCTAGTAGTGGGCTGTTCATCGAGGTCACTCGCAGTATCATCGGCGAGCGAGCGACAAAACATACCCAAAACGTTTATATGGCGATCATGTGCAAGAACACCCAGTAGAATAGGTCAAGAAGGTCCATCAAAAAACAACGCTTCGGGCGCCTGTCTAGCGGGGCCTATCTATATCATGGCTTTCAGGGGGTCGGAGAGCGCTGTCTTGGGGTTGTTCTTTTTACTGAGCTCTATAGTGCTACGGTTTCGAGTTGTCTGTGCTGTATGAGCATTGTAGCTTTATTGATGGTACCTGTAAGGCCCACTGTGATCCAGGTATCACAGTGCTTGGTCAGCTCTGTTGCAACAGGAGGTCGTAGTAGGATAGAGAGGATGTACCTTTTTTCACGATCACTGTGTGTCTTCTATCATACCGATTTGTATGTAGTTAGAGCAAAGCTTCATACAAACTATTGCTCACTTTGACGCTTCAAGAAACATTTTTCCACAGACCACTGCTGTAGATCAAACATGGACACACGATCTTTTTCTATGGCTTATTCTTTTTCGTTTTCATGTTTCCAGATTTCACAAAGTTCCTTGTAGTATTCTTATTTCCGTTTCTAGCTTCCATCTTCAAAGGAATATTGGCTTATTGGTAGCGCTTTATGTTCGAGAAGCTATTCATGAGCGTCTCACGTCTCACTTTTGTGCAGTTGGAACCTACGCCTCACTTATCTCATGTGGTAACCCTATGTGTCAACTAACCCTGTATTAACCAAGGTGAGGTTTAATACAACACAAAGTAAGGTGTGTAAATCGAAGACATCAAAATAAAAGTAACTCAATATGTTTCGCCCCCCCCCCCCCCCCC
>LJZU01000406.1:0-19076 GCA_001513805.1 Davidsoniella virescens
CAACACTCCCAGAGAAGAAGCCCTACCAGAGGGCCAGACAATTAACACGGAGGGGGAGAGCAAATGAGGAGGTTTTTGGTGTGTTTTATGTTTCTGTTTTCAGTTTTCTTTTATGTTTTGTTTTTGTTTCTATTTTCTGTTTTTCATGTCACTGTTCTCATATTTCTTTTTTTTTTTTTTTTTTTTTTTGTATTTGTCTTTGCTGCTCATAGTGGAGGTATGGACCACTAGTTCTTCAGGGCTAGGGGACAGTTTTGTCCCGCACATACAAAGCTATTAAGTTTGTCTTTAGCGGAGGACTTCAAATATCTGTCCGGTAGCCAATGCGGCGTCGTATGATCTCAATGATTTAGGTAGACGTAAAATATAATGAAATCAAATCATATAACAATTTTCTATGACGTGGATCCGGACGTATAGTAAGTTTGTAGAGGGGATTATACAGTGTTTAGAGGGTGACGTTGAGTGGGGCTCTAAGAGGAAGAAGAGAAATGAAGAACCTTTCTTTTGATATCTGACCCACCAGTATGTTTTCGGGAGATAACGCCGGCCGATTGGGGCGTTTTCTTTGAAACGTGAGGGTCGGCAAATGTCCGTTCCATTCCATACGAACTTTGAGGACTCTATCTATAGGGTTAACTAACCCTCCACTCGTATGCTTATTTTACATGATTTGAATTATGTCAACTTAAAGTCACCTCAGAAACAAACCATGGAAACAACGGTTATCAATAACCGTTACACAAAGATGAATTGAATGTTGTTGATCATCATCTTGATTGAAGATGTAGTGAGATCTCTACCAATATGATTCTTGGGATATACAATTCCGTAGTCAGATATCTTTGCCCGGAGTTTAGATATGGACTTTAGAGATACGGTGCCAGCTAAGCTTGAAAGCCTCCGTTCCGTGGGTACCCATAGAATCCGACCAGGAGATAGGCCCTGATGGTCCGTTGATACATAAAGAGCGCAACATATACTTGCTATCTGAGTATATCACGCTTGGGCGATCTTGGCGCTCGGATGGCCATACACCACGATGTCAAGTGTCAAGGTAACTCTCTACTTAGTCTTGTCGTGTTCAAATGGAGAAGGATGTGTATTCCGTATTCCGTATTTAAGATAGCGGAAGTAGTGAACTCTTAATTGCTTCATCATATTTATGCCCTAATTACATTAGATTCTTACCATTATGATTGTGATAGTTTCGGGTTGACTTTCCGGACTTAAGAGAACGAGTGGCGATGATATGATGTTGAGTTGTTTGATTATCTGAGAACCACTTGGGAGGTTATGGGCTGTGATAAGTTAGTATCTATATAAGTATGGGTCGAGAGCCATTATGAAAGCAAGAAAAAAAACTTGGAAATCGGCTCACTCTCATCGTCAATTATCGGCCTTTATTTTTTTCTGTTTGAAAACACCATCACCATATTTCACGTTATTACCACTACCGATAACCAACAAAATGGCCCCCAGACTTGTCTCGCTTGGTGTTAATGGACCCAAGATCAACCAGATTGGTTACGGTCTCATGAGCCTTGGCCATGTATATGGCTCTGCTGGGTAAGTTGACATGACGTTTTCTATAATTTTGAATAATGTTCTCGACTGATATGATATCTTCCGTTTCTAGAACTGACGATGATCGGTTTAAGCTTCTCGACCACGCTTGGTCCATTGGCAATCGCAACTGGGATACGGCTGACATGTATGCCGATTCCGAGGAAGTTGTGGGTAAATGGTTCGCGCTTCATCCCGAGCGTCGTAAGGACATCTTTCTAGCCACCAAGTTTGGTCTGAAAGTTGAAGATAAAGCCGACATGACGATCAACTTAGACACTTCTCCTGAGTACTGTCGTCAACAGTGCTGTAAAAGCTTGAAGAGACTTCAGACCACTTGGATTGATCTGTACTACATTCACCGTGTTGATTTTAAGACTCCCGTCGAGAAGACTGTTGAAGAGCTTGCCAAGCTTAAGAAGTAAGTGGCGCAGCGTAGTTCCTACTACTTTATCGTGACTGTAATTTACTAACATACATATACCTATAGCGAGGGCAAGATCAGATACATCGGAATGTCTGAAGTTCATGGCTCTACTCTACGTCGTGCTCACGCTATACACCCAATCTCTGGCGTCCAGGTAGAATACAACCCATGGGCTCTGGAGATCGAGACTAGTGAAAGCGGAAACTTGTTTGACGTTGCCAAGGAGCTCGGCATAAGTGTTTTTGCTTACTCTCCTTTGGGCCGTGGCCTTCTGACTGGATCACTAAAGTCGCATGACGATATTGGTGAAAACGACTGGCGCCATTTCCTAGAGCGATTCTCGAAAGAGAATTTCCCTAAGAATCTTGCTATTGTTGATACTATCAACACGCTGGCCGCAAAGAAAGGCTGCTCGGCCGCACAGCTTACGCTGGCGTGGCTAATGGCTCAAAGCCCACTGGTAGTGCCCATTCCAGGTACTAAGCGCATTTCTGCCATCGACGACAACTGGGGCGCCAACGATGTTGTGCTATCGCAGGAAGAAGTCAAGGAGATCCGGGCTGTGGTCCAAAATGCGGCCTTGATTGGATCTCGTGGTGGCGAGGCTATTGGTCAATACACCATCTCGGTACCGCTATGAAGTAGAGGAAACATGCGGATATGCTTTCTCGAGCAAAGGCTTGTAGCATAAGTATTAAGTGAGGCAGAAGAGAGAGAAACCGGAGAGCAATGAGGTTGAGTAGGATGCATAAGATCGGATAATTCTGCGGGAAGGGTGAATTATACTGTTTATCACATTTGTACTATTTGTAGAGAATATAGTGGTAGGTGATGGCATGTACTCTTGCAGTCAGTTGTGATATTCACCGCTATTCGATGAAACCTAAAGATATCTGGTGCTATATGCACGGTAATCTTCTAATACATATTTATGGCCAAGCGCCATAGACATGCATAATGCAGACGGTGATGTCATATGTAGAAGTTTTTGAGTGTAGGAAAGATAACAATACTAGTTCAAAGTCGAAGGCAAACAATGCCCCTCATGCTAAAGGAAGGAACTCAGTAGGAGGGAATTTCTCCGCTTTTGAGATGCTCGTTTTAAAAGTTTCGAGTCCCATTTTGACACAAGCTTGGAAAAAGCGGGATTTTAAAAGCTTCTAACGAAAGCTTCACAGAAGGTCGGCATTGTGGATTTTTCCCTTGCTGGGATTTTTGCACAATGCCAACTGTAGCATTATTTCATTTAGTGGCGCCTTGTTTATCCGCTTGACAGTTGTACGCTGTTTAGTCCCTGCAAAAAAAGCACGATCGTCTGATTAGATATGAGGCTTGCGAAAACACAAGCTATTTTGACAACTCTGTACAAATAAACATTGCCTTCATTATATCATCATTCGAATTGGGCAGACCTTCCAATTAATAAAGTATATCATCAATTTAGCAACTCAAAGTCATCATCTACATACACTATTTACCTAGAACGAGGCTAGGTAGGCCTGGCTTAAAATATTCATAGGAAATGCCAACCTTTCTACTGCCCCTCCAAGCTAATTAACCCTCATTCCTTCAGCAATACTTTTCATACAGCCCTTGTTTTTCTTCTTTTTTTCTACCACAGCCTTGAACTAACACATTGAAGTCTCCCCGCCCCGAGCCGTTGTTTGTCTGATCGATTTCTCGATCCTCGACTACCGACGATTGAATGCCGACATTCGATCCGCTCTGAGCTCTCTTTCTCTGATAGGCCAATTCTCGGGACCAACCAACATCGCTTGCCGCTGATTTTGCACCTGTCTCGTCCGTGGTCAGCGCCATTCGCTTCGCCCCGAGCACTGTCCTAGAATTAGAATATTTTGACATATCTCGGAATATTACCGGCAGATAGTCAAACCCAAAGCCCCGAGACCCTTTCGCACCCTTGCTGTGCCATATCACCACCCGTCCACCTAAATAGACCGCCAAACCCACCATGGCTGACGAACTCGCTCACGTCCTGGCGAACACGCAGTCAGGCGATGCTGCCATCCGCCAACAAGCCGAGGCCGCCCTAAAGCAGGCCCGCGGCAACCCGGCTTTCCCGTCAACCCTCCTTACTGTGGCCTCGCACACCTCCGTCGACACGGCCATCCGCCAGTCTGCCCTCTCGGTACTACGGCGATTTATCGAGAAGAACTGGAACCCCGAAGGCCTGCTAGACGATGATGAGGACGAAATCTCCGACGAGATCGACAACGAGCCTCTCGTCGACATCCCCGACCAAAACAAGGCTCACATCAAGACGGCCCTGCTCGAGCTTGCGCTTAGCCCTGAAGACAACCGCAAAGTCAAGAGCGGTGCCAGGTAAGGAAAATCATGAACACCGAATCTCTATACACTGGTATCTAACGCTAGCTATCTGTTGCCTTTAGTCAAGTCGTTGGTCGCATCGCTGCGTTCGACGTCCCCGACAAGTGGCCCGAGCTGCTACCCACCCTACTGAATGTCATTCCCACCGGCCAGGACACTCAGGTTCACGGCGCTCTCAAGATTCTCGGTGACATCGTCGATGAAAGTCTGTCTGAGGACCAATTCTTCACCCTAGCCCGTGATATCATCAAGGGCCTAGGCTCAGTTGCCCTCAACGCCAACCGTACTACTATGCACCGTGCTCTTGCTGTGTCAGTGCTACGTGGATGCTTCGATCTTCTTGAAATGGTGAAGGAAGAGCACCCCAAGGAGGTCAAGGCTTTTGGTGATGAAATCATTACTAGCTGGGAGCCCTTCTTCCTGGAGGTTTTGAAGGCCCCCTTCCCTCAGGATTCCATCACTGCTGATGGTCAGCCTTCCAGCTGGAACGGTCCCGTTGCGCTGAAGCTGCAGGTTATCAAGACCTTGATCAAGATCAAGAATGTGTTGCCTAGTCTTATTGTGCCTAACAGCACCACATACTTTTCTCTTGCCTGGTCTGAGTTGCAAAACTTGCGCGAGGCCTACCAGATTCTCTACATGGATAATGAGACCCAAGGCCGTATGGAGGATGTTGACCAACTCCCCTACACTCTAGATCTTCTTGTGCTAGAACAGCTCGACCTTGTGCACCAATATCTACGTGCTCCTCCGGTCGAGAAGCATCTACAGGAGCAGCTTGCTGCTAACATTGCTACTCCCGAAGCCACTCCCTGGGTGGCTGATGTGGTCACTATTCTGATCTCATACTCACGCGTGACCCAGGAACAGATTGACCTGTGGGAGATTGATGCTTCTCTATTCCTATCTGAGGAGGCATTGGTCACCGCCAACTACACTCCCCGTACTGCTTGTGGTGACATGATGATTAAGCTTGGAGAAATGTTCAAGGACCACATTCTCAGAGGTCTTCTTTTCCACACCAAGGCTCTGTTTAGTGGTGAGGATGACTGGCGTGCTCAAGAGGCTGCCCTGTCACTATTTAACGCTGTTAGCATCGATTTCCAAGAGACAGATACCCCAGTTCCCGAAGCTACTTGCCAAGCTTACCTAGAACTTGTCAACTTTGCCATCTCGCAGACGCAATCCGACTTACTACGTGCCCGTGGTTATCTCGTCGGCGCCACGCTGACCGCTGTCTACACCACTCCCGAGGAGCTCGTCAACCGCACTTTCGAGCGCATCAACACTGATGATTCGGAGGTTGTCCGTGTATCCTGCATCAAGGCTGTCGAGGAGATTTGCCGTGCCAACCGTGTATCCAGTGATCAGCAGGTTGCTGTTATCTCTGCCATCAATAACTACCTAGGTTCCAAGTCCCCTGAAGAGATTCAAGAGTCAGAGGAGTTGGTAGTTGCCCTGGCCGAATCTCTGCGTAACCTTATCATTGTCAACCCTGCTGTTGCCCTTAACGATGCCGTTAACCCTTGCGAGATGCTGTTCAACCTTGTCCGCACTGCTTCATCTAGCTTCCAGGTGATCTATGTCGTCACTGAGGCTTTTGAGGAGATTGTTGGTCATCTGAGCGATACTGACTCCTACAATGCACTGAGCGCTAGAATTCTGCCCACCCTTACCGCCGCTTTTGATGTTGCTAACGTAACTGAAGATGATCCGTTGGTCACTGCCGCTGCTGATCTTCTTGTCATCCTTATCAAACATGGAAGCACTCCTCTACCTGCTGGCTTTGTCGCTGCTACTCTTCCCAAGCTAAGACGTGTTCTGATGGAGGCCGAGGAAGGTGATATTCTGCGTCCTGCATGCGAGTGTGTTATGCACCTACTTTCACACGATCATCAACAAATCCTTGGCTGGTCTGAGGGCGGCCAAACTGGTCTGGATGTCTGCCTGCACATCATCGACCGTCTGCTTGGCCAGAACATTGAGGACAATGCTGCCTCTGAGGTTGGTGGCCTGGCTGCTGAGCTGGTCGAAAAGGCCGGTCATGAAAGACTTGGTCCTTACTTGCTGCAGCTTCTGACGGCTGTTGCCAATCGTCTGGCTACTGCTGAGGCCGCTCCTTTCATCCAGTCGCTCATCCTCGTCTTTGCTCGCCTGTCATTTAACGGTGCCAACGACGTCGTTGAATTCCTGAGCCAGATCCGCATCGGCGAGCACAGTGGTCTGGAGGTAGTGATGGGCAAGTGGCTTGAGAACTCGGCCAACTTTGCTGGTTATGATGAAATTCGTCAAAAGTAAGTCATTCTACCACCTGAATGGTAGTGTGTATCTTCAATCAAGCCTGAGCTAATTTCTGTATACTATAGTGTGATTGCCCTGTCCAAACTGTACGCACTCAACGACTCTCGTCTGGCCCAGACGATGGTCAAGGGCGACCTTATCACGCAGAGCGACGGCCGCATTATGACTCGCTCCCGCGCAAAGAAGAGTATGAATTATCGGTATCTACGGGCCATGAGCGCCACTGACGACGACAACGCAGACCCCGACCAGTACACCGTGATCCCGGTAACGCTCAAAATTGTCAAGGTGCTTGTTGATGAGCTACTGTCGGAACAAAACATGAAGACGGCAGCAGCCCTAGGTTCCTCGGGTGCTGTCAACGCCTCGGCCGAGTTCGAGGATGATGATGGAGATGACACTTGGGAAGACGAAGATGATGCAGCCCTTGACATGGCTCTCGGAAACAGCAAGTCTGATTTGCTCAAGTTCTTGCGCAACAGTGTTCGTGAGCGTGACGATGAGACTCAGGACTATCTCGTGCAGTTCTTCATCGGTGCCGCACAGAACAACCTTGCTGGCTTTTCTGAATGGTACAAGTTGCTGACCGATGAGGAAAAGGCCAAGCTGGCAGAGGTTGAGAAGGTAGCAGCCACTGGCCAGTCGTAAAGAATTGAATATGGAGAAGGGGAATGATGTTTCATGTATATGATGTATTACTCCCTACCGAGAAGCTCGTAAAATCGGAGCCTAAAAAAGGTGGAATCCAATAAAAAAACATTGGAAAACGATCTTTCAGTCTTGACTTGTGAATATGCAGTGTGTGGTACAAGATATGGCTTCAATGATACTATAATGGAATCATTGAGAGAGTAACATGTAATTGTGGTTAATATATTGTATGTTCTTGTTCTTGTGTCTGTCGTACATATCATATAATAGGTTAGGAGAGCGTGTAGGGAGATTCAAGGTGGGGGGGGGNNGGGGGGGGGGGGGGGGGGGGATCGTTTCCCAGATCAAGGTCAATACAGCGTCATTGGATTATTTTGGAAGATGATAATCACATGTAGTTAGTTACATATATATGTACTTATTTCTGAAGTAAAAACAAAACATAGCTGTTTGTCATTGTTCTCATGACTTTTCATATGGCCCGCAACATACCACCACCATCAAAATATATATAATATATTTGAGTACCTTGTTATGACATATGAGAACACTAAGAAACAGACAAATAGGCAAAACTAGAAGTATGGACTTATTCATGACAATATGGTCGTTAGGGATAGATCAAAGGGAATAAACGCAAGACGTAAAAATACTATAGGGGATACGACTATGATGAACATCACTTTTGGATTCAGCTCCCTAATATCAAAACAAGTATATTACCAAGGCGGGTACAAGGTACTATGTAGAAAGCATATTAGGTAGACAGATTTTGGCGAAAGCTTCATACATAAAATCATGATTGAATCTACGCCAGGGTATATGTAAGGAGGGTATGAGCATCTGGTAGACCCTAAATGATTTATGCACTAGTTCTTAAGGATACCGCTGCCATATCTGCATTTGAGCTATGTAGAACGCTGGCTACTATCTGGTAGGTTTTGTCAAAATACAAGACATTGAAGACTAAGTATGTACCTGACCATGTCGGGGAGAAGGCTTCTCAAGAGCGGAAATCATTGGACTCGAGGCCTAACAAAACAATGCATTGTGAATGACAGAAGGCTTGAAGATATTCTTAACGCACTTAAAACACCGCCACTACTCATACATCTGCACATACGAAATAAATTAACCAATAGTTATAATGAGTCCTCTTGATACTAGCCACAGCTTCAGAACCGTCTTGGACTTCCAGGGAGTCACTAATATGTCATTAATTTAATGTCTTGGTGTTGATCTATTTCTATCCATGTATCTCATCACATAACCCGACTCACGCAGTTCTTTCCAGACCTGCCTCCTGTTAGGCGAAGCCAATCTGGTACAGCTCCTTGAAGAGACACGAAAAGCTTGATCGATCAGTCATTTCAAGAGTTACTATTTTGCATCATGCTTCTGGCCATAAGTTTGTTCTGCCATTTAACCAAATAATAGATGATTATATATCGAAGAGAATAGGTCATGTCATCATAACAATCATGTCAAGTATGTATCTCGAAAGTCTACTCTTCTTCACCATGTAAATATAAGCAGATGTAGGAAAATATACAGAAAACGCTACCATTCAAGAGACCCAAAGATAACTGAATTGAAGGAATTTCTCTAATTAACTGAGTACAATGACTATTCATGTACAAACAAGACGAATAAAGAAATCGGGGTTCTAAGAGGCTTTCGCACCACTCGCAGCCAATAACCGAATAATTCTAGCGTTACCTCGAGACAAAGCTGTGGAATAAGCAGTCCCAATCGGCGTTTTAATATTGACAGTGGCTCCTTTTGCAACCAAAAACCTAGTGACATCAAATTGTTCAGTGTCACAAGCCGTCATCAGCGGAGTCCAGGCACGAGATGTCTCATGGTTGATGTTGGCGCCTTTGTTCATCAACAATCTTGCAACTTCGAGATGTCCATCAGCGCAAGAGCCTCTAAGAGCAGTCCAACTATTGGAAGTTTCATAGTTGATGTCAGCGCCTTCTTCTATCAACAAGTTCGAGATATCAAGCAGGCCATTACCACAAGCGTTTCTAAGTGCGGTCCAACCATCGGAAGTCTCATGGTTGATGTCGGCGCCTTTCTCAATCAACAGGTTTGCGATATTGGAACGACCTCTAGCACATGAGTGCCTAAGAGCAGTCCAACCACTGGAAGCCTCATAGTCGATATTAGCTCCCTTCGCAATCAAAAGTCCTGCGGTATCGACATGTCCCTGAACACAAGAGCTTCTGAGAGCAGTCCAACCATTGGAAGTCACATGGTTGGTATCAGCTCCCTACTCGGTCAGAAAGTTCGTGACTTCCAGATGTCCCTCAGAACAAGCGTTACTAAGAGCAGCCCACCCATCAGATGACTCATGGTTGATATCGGCGCCTTTCTCGATCAACAATCTTGCGATTCGAGATGTCCTCGAGAACAAGCGTTTGCAAGAGCGGTCCGACGATCTGAAGTCCCATGATTAACATTAAAGCTTTTCTCAATGAATAGCTTTATTATATCAATAAGTTTCATGTCTGTGAAGAATGGTTCTCTTACCTTAGCTTTTAACTCATCTTCGAGATCCTCTCCGCCCTCCCTTGATGCATGGTTGATACTACGGTGGATGACAATGTCGGGATACCTAATGATATATACTTTGCTCTACACTTTCTTATATGCAATTAATCATTTGTTGATATCTATATTTCCGACCTTTCACTAACTATCTAATTTGTATCTTGGTTGGACTAGATCCTCGTAGATGACCTGGATCTTCTGATGTCCCAAACTGAGAAAAGGGAAACGGGTCCATCCAAAACACTCCTATCCTGTAGTAGATACCTTCAGATGCTGTGGGATATAACATTAGACCACTACGTTTGCACATATAATGAAGATTTCGAGAAAGAATCTGCTTCTCAAATCCCACAGGCAAATCTTTAGTATCCCGAGACCCAGCTTTGCCTCGGGCCGTCCGCGGCGGTGGGATGCTATAATAATGAACAGTATGTCGACCTGGTGAAGCCCAGACGGTCTCGATTAGGGTATGTAAAAGATACATTGGGATCCCTACCTCGTCAATGTCGTCCAGAGCCCCGTCTGGTCTGAGCTCAACAATATCACCCTGCGATGTGTGAAAGTCATACTGCACGTTGGTTTTGGAAGCAGCCTTTTCAAATGTCCCAGCCAGTTGGCATTCAAGTAGGTTTCCAGTCATGGAAAGATACGACGAGGTGATATTACCGAAAGGATTCGACCCAGAGGCTATAGCGGATGCCTCCCAGCTAACAAGGTCCTGGATGATTTCAGCCTTGGTCTTTAACACCCCAAATGTGATTTTTTGCAGGTTGCCCTGGTTCGGCCGGAGAAAGCTCCATGATGGCAGATTCGAGCCTTGGCCAGATTTATTCTCCTCAAAACTCGTTATGGTTTCCTTGATTGTGACGTCTTCCCGCCACAGTGTCCACATGAGATCCTGGACAAACTGGCTACGCCAGAGACCGACGATATATTCAATTTCTGGCTTAAGGGCACGCGCTGCTGCGAATTCCTGTGCAATTCCCGATAGAGCTATCATGCGGTCACTTTCGTATGTAAGCTGCTTGGCTTGATATCCCAACACTACAGTCGTCCAACGATCGGCGTAGTCCATATGCTCGGAGTCGTAGGTGATAGGTGTGAAGGCTTGGCTTCCCTTGTGATAGGCACGGCCGTTGTCGACAATAGTACGGTTGTGGCACTGGAAGAAAGCAGAGAGACGGCCAAAGACGAGCAGTCGTGAGGACATGTGCATCTCTTGGTGCACCCAGCCGCGGTTAGACCAGACACTTTCATGTAGCTCTTCAATAGCACGATGAGTAAGCATCTTAGAGTAGTGATATAGTATGAGATCACCACGGGCCTCAGGGAAGTGGGCTGACTGAAAAGGGATCTTGATGGATGTTACTTGTGGCGCTATAAAAGATACATCCAAAAAGCTTTCATGGCACGATGCGATCGAGGCCGCACAGATAGTTAGATACGAGAAGTTATAGATGTTGCCCATTTGTAAGCCTTCCCGCTCCCAGTCTTCTGCGTCATTCTGGATGATGCACAGAGCATCTATCCATACGTATTCAATGTCCAGATGGTGACACGTGATGACAGCATCTCGGACTGTGTGAGGAAGAGACGTAATCGGAATCCCGGCCATATGGCTCGCAATATTTTGGCGCGTCGTTTTAAGTTGTGCTGCCGCTGATAGAACATTGTTTCCCCAACAATAGCTCAGTGTAGCGTATCTAGTAGAAGAAGATTTGAGGCACTGCGTCTTAGTCTCGACCAGGTAGATCTTGTCATCCCGAGCAAGGCGGCGAAGATCTAGAAGACGGCCGGGGAGGAATTCTTTGCGTGATACGTGTTGGCACTCAGAATCGCAAGCCCTGATTGCATTACGGAAGATATCAAATGATCGCTTGTTGTTGACATACTTTACAGGTTCTGCTTCCAGGCCAAGATAGTCTCTTATACATTCTAACAGACATATGGTCGTCAATACAAAGACATGCCTATAGACAATGGAGCTTCAGACTTACTATCTTGAGAGACCATAGAGACCTCCAGAAACCACGCTAGCTCTTCCATCCTACCGTTTTCGTTCATGTCCATAAAGTTGACTCGAAGCGAAACTTGCTCCTGGTCTCGCGTCACGGCCATGACAATATCAACAGGCCGCTCTCGCATAGCGTCCTCATCTCCGCTAAAAACAACACTATCCAAGATAAACGCACATAGAGAGCAGTTCTTGGCTGATGCTGTCAAGAGCGGAAATTGTGGTGATGTATCGGTATACTTGGGTGTGAATGGAATCTCGTCGTCAAACTCACTAGGTAAAGTCCCTGTGAAGTCAAAGCTGTTTGACTTGGCACGACTTGCAGGCTTCCATGTAGCATCTAGTTGAGATATGGATTTACAGCGACTGCAAAGATCCAGACTTGGCTCAATCTTGCACAACGGTGTAATGGGCTTGTACTGGAGCATATTCAACAGTGTAGTGTGCTTGATGCCCAACATAGAACATCATCTTACCATATAGGAATCCGTATTATGTATGGCTGACATAAGCCCCACCTGTAGGGCTCTAGTCAAAGTAATGACGGGAATAGGTTCCAAAAAAGCATTCGCTATATTTTACGCCGTCATCGCAGCCAAATTCTATCATCTTGAGCATGTGGCCAACCCTAATACATCATATCATCATATGAAAGGGTTAACCATGGAAATATTTATGTGATTATATAAATAGAAATTTCCTTCATGAAATTAACATATCACAGATCCAAATATCATTACCACCAATATTAAAACAAATTAAACTCGTCATACACCACTCCACATTTCATCTTACAAAAGGATATCTCCATCATATCGTGGTATCATAAATTCCACCCCCAAGTATTCGTATCATAGAACATCATGTGCTTTACTATGACATCCTAAATAGCAAGCTGATAGGAAGAAAGATAGTACGACCTCAGGCATTAGACCTTCCTATCGGGCTTCTTATGCCTCACAGAAGCTTGAGTGCCACCTTACACCTAGACGTGCTCGTGAGTGTTGGCCTCGCCAGCCTCCTCGGCCTTGACGGCGTGGCCCATATCAGCAGCAAAGGTAGAGGAAGGGACCCAGCTAGCCGAATTGATAGGCGAGCACTCCTCCATCATGCGGTCGACCTGCTCGAGAGACAGACCCTTCATCTCGTATACGAAGAAGTAGGTGAAGAAGAGCGACAGTCCGCACAGCGAACCCCAAACGAAGAAGACCTTGGCACCGAGGTTTGCAGAGTCCTTGTCGTCACCGACCATGTAAGGTGTGACAACAGCAATGATGGTGTTCCAGAACCAGTTGCTAGCAGTGGAAATACCGATACCGCGGGAACGTATAGGCAGAGGGAATGCCTCACCGACAATGACCCAAGCGGCAGGACCCCAGGTGGTAGCGAAGAAGAAGATGTTGATGCAGATGAAGGCGATCATGGCCTTAACGGCATTGTCATCGTGCGCCGACTCACGACCCTTGGTCACACCAATGATGGCAACGATGAACTGGGCAACGATCATACCAATGGAACCCCAGATCAAGAGGAAACGACGACCGAAGCGCTCAATAGACCAGAAGGAGATGGGAGTTGAAATCACGTTGACCAGAGTAGTCACTAGGGAGATCAAGAAGGCATTATCAATAGTACCCAACTGCTTGAAGAAGGTAGTACCGAAGTAGAAGATGAAGTTGATACCAGTAAGTTGCTGGCACATCTGCAGGACTATATGGTGGGATGGAGTTAGTTATCTAATACGGTCATGTCACAATGTCTATAACAAAGATCAAGAGTTAACTTACAGGTACCGAGAATAGTACGGCGGAGGTTGGAGCTGGGCTTAGTGATTGAGCCGCTGAAGCAGTTGAACCACGAGTCGAAGTAGCTCTGCGAGGGAATAACCTGCTGTTCGTACTCATGGTTGGCAATAATCTCAGCAAGCTCATCCTTGATGTAATCAGAGTCGACGGGCTGGCCACGAATGCGGGACAGAGCACCAGCGGCATCTTCGACTCTACCCTTCTTGACATAGAAACGAGGAGACTCCGCTATTAAATAGTTAGTATAAGATATCCGGGGAAGGAGGGGTAAATCAAAGGGACTTACGAAGGAAGAATAGACCACCGGCCAGGATGATAGCCCATAGGAACTGAACACCGATAGGAATACGGTAAGATCCGGAGTCATTGCGCTTCTCAGTAGCGTAGACGACACAGTTGGCCAGAAGAATACCGACGGTAACGCAGAACTGGTAACCGGCAACGAGAGCACCACGGATCTTACGAGGGGCAATCTCAGACATGTACAGGATGATAACAGCAGAAATGAAACCGACACCAAGACCAGCAACCAGACGACCTATGACAAAGAGTGCAGTCTGGTCAGTAGAAGCGATCTGGAGAACGCAACCAATAGAGAAGATACCCGAGCCCATGATAATGGTGGGTCTACGGCCGATGTGATCAGCAACATCACCACCAATCAGAGCACCGAAGAAGGTACCGCAGGACAGAATCGAAGTGAACAGCGACTTCTTCCACGAAGGCAAGACAAAGTCGGAGGCATCCATTCCGATAGGAGTGCGGTCCGGGCTGCTCTCATCATACTGGTAGCCGGTGTACAGGCGCACAAAGTATGGCATGGCGAGCACACCAGACATCCAACCGGTGTCATAACCGAAGAAGATACCACCGAAGGCAGCAAAAGCACAGGTTAGATAGGCTCGGAACGTAACAGGCGCTTCAATGCGCGATACGTCCGTGGTGCCCATGGGGACAACGCCGCCGCCCATGGTGACTGATAGGAGATAGGTTTGTTTGTTTGCGTGGGAACTAAGATAAAGAAGGGGGAAGAGTCTGCTTAGGACTTTTCTTGTTGGCTTTTTGCTTCTAGTTTGGGCAGAATATAAAAGAAGAATTAGGAGATGGAAGGAAGAAACAAGAAAGAAGAAAAAGAGGCTTGATGCTGGAGATGAGGCATCCAGAGAGATCGGACAATCTAGGATGGGAATCACAGCAGATTATATAGAAATTTCCTAAACCGGGTGAGATCTGCTCTTGACCTGACTTTAAACGTCATTCGCCGGCCGCCAGAGCACTTCTGGGTTGATATGCCGTGTGCTGTCTCTGCTGTTGTCAGGGGAGGGGGGTGGGTGTCGTATCTGTAATCTGTCTGCCAGTTGGTTTTCTCTCAACCTGTTTCCACCTCACTCTCCTGTTATGTTTTATTTTCTCTGAATCCACGGCTAAGTACATGAAATCTCTTTTTTTACAAGCTATCTCTTTTCCTCTTTCACTTCGTTCTTTTCTTTGTCAATAGAACTTGCAGGCATAATCTCACTCTGGTTGTTGCACGACAAATTTCTAAGCCAACCACTGCATCAAAATGTTTCCGCATACTCTGATTGGCTTGGCTAGTCAACCGATGCCAGATCCTAGTCTTTGCTTTTGTTGTGTCTATCAAAAAAGCTGAAGAGATGGGATAGGAAGTTGGTAGGGTGTGGCGCTAGTCGGCCTTACTACGATTTCTAGCTAATCTTTTTTTCCTCTTTTACCCTACTTATTGTTTTCTCTCACTATTATAGCCGGGCTCCATTAGAAGATTCAGTCAGTTCATTAGGTTGTTTAGTCATTCATATTGCGTCTGTTATAAACAACTAGCCTTAGTCTAGCTAGGCTAGCGTGTTGGAATATCAGTCACATATATTGACTTGTTATGGATCGTTGGCTGCTTCTAGAGCCATCCAAATAAAAAGACTAAACTGAATTTGGTATCTTGCTTCGAGATCTCGTGATCTCTGGACCTAGAGACGCAACGTTTATAGATGTTGCTATTTGTACGCTGGTTCTGTCAAAACAAACTCGAGTGTAGGAGGTGCTCAAGGGCCCTTAGTCAGCCTATGTACTAGCCATGTCTATTAGTCCATAGTACTGCATAGTTCTCTCCAAATCTTCTCCTCTGCTGTTCCCTCTACTCGGGCCAGTTTAGCTTGTCATCTTCAACGCATTATAGCAGTGTTCCTCGACGTTGCAATGTTGAATTTCGGCCTGGTATAAGCAACTGCAGTTTGGAACCAGGCTAGTGGATATATAGATATACCTTGGAGCCCAATATACAATCCTAATAATATATGACTGGAGGTACTAGGCCGCTCTTTGAATAGACTTGACAGAAACAGAGCTGGCAAGTGGTGCGTTGCAGACATACTTGACGACCGCCGAAGGTCTGGCCGAAAAAGCCGTTGTTCGGTGCTACTTTGGCGCTGGTATTATCTCTTTTCTCCTTTGTTGTGTTCTCCTTTAGTCTTCTTTCCGGGAGCGGCTTTTAGCTTAGCGATGGCTTTAGGCCGCTTATGCTGAACAAACTTATGCTGGAAGCTTGCGATAAGACCGCAAGTCAAGTCACGAGGCCAACTTGGACCGGCGAATTTCCAGCTTGGCTCGCGCTTGAACTTTTTTTCCTCGTTTATTTTTTTGTTCTTCTAGCCTGTCTGCCAGTGCTGCTTTTGTATCTTAGGCCTTGTAATGACGTGCAATATAGTGTCTTGCGAGTCTAACATTCTTAGTTTCCGGAAGCAGTTTCTTTGACACAACTACTACAGAGCTACCACATCCATAGATTTGCACTTTGACTTACAACAGCAGCTCACCCCTCTTCACAACATGACTTCTACTTTATCTATCTATAGCAACAATTTCCGTCGCTCAGACATGGTGCTCAGGTCTTGGTTCATATCAGTAAACCCATCTTTCTACGGCACTACCAGAGTCGCACAGCAGAATTTTCTTCGTAAAAGCACTGCGCCGCATTGTCGAAATGAAATGCCAATTTGTTTCCCGTTTTCTCTCGGCTGCCCACATCTAATATTCAAACACGAGGTCCTCCCTTACTCAACGCCAATATAAGATAGAAGAAAATGGCCTATGAATATAACTTTTTCTGGGCTGAGGTTAGCCCTGTAGTACATTGGAAAATGTGGAGTTCAGCGCCTTTGTTCCGCTGCAGTAGAAAGAACAATCACTTTACTCCTTCAAATCTAGCAGTTACCCCAGCTTGAAGCGGTAGAATCATTCGATTCATGCCTTCCTTCCTTGCTACTTACTAAGTTTGTGGGGTAAAAAGAAATGAAAGGCGAAAAAAATCCCCAGGAAAATCAAGATGGCAGGAAGCTCGAGCTTCTCCACAGCCCATTAGCGTAAAACTCAAGCGAGAGCCGCTGTAATTGGTCGCTTGCATAGAGACGCCCTCTAGGCGGTAACTGCTGTCATTATGATATGGAGGAGGGCCTCGACCAACCCTGGACCCTAATACATGTATGTCCTACTCATAACTGGGGTGCTAATTATTCGGCAAATTCTCTTTACTCAGGTATGACATATACATGCAACTGTTTTTTTTTTCTAAGCCGAGATGTTTTAACCTGCTCTATCTACTTGCTCTCTTTACCCTTCTCGCGGCCTCGCGCTTTATTGCTAGTCAAAGTCGTAGTTCACCCCCCCCAAACGATCGCATACATCCGACACAACGCTGTCTAACCCGATACAATGTAATGCCATACACATACAATACACCACTACGTACGGAGCAATGTCATGTGGCCTTCGCTGTTGCATCTATGCAATAAAGTGATCCTGAAAGCTAACTAGAGCTTTCAATATCCCCTGTTTGGCTACGAGTCCTGGTTGATTGTTGCGTCATGCTATATCTGTTCTTTTTCCCTTGCCCGAGAAGCAGCACGCCGGTGTCTTGCCATTCTGTTGGTTTGATATAGCTTGCCGCTTACCCTCCTTCTTCTACTTCGTCGCTGGGCCGATATCTTTGACCCATAAGAAGCGCCTTATAGAGACACATCTGAGGTAAAACGGCGGGCTAGTCTCGAGTCTCTTGTACCCTAACTGCCTCGTGATATCTGTATCAACTATGGACGCGGTCTTACGGTGGCCGTATTATCCCGCTCGTTGATCGCTTGATCTAAGATACCGCCTAGGTAAGTCTGGATTCTCTTACTTGGAACTTCAATACCCATGTCTTCCTACACCGATAAGATGAATAGAACAAGTTACACTAGATGCATAGTATACAAATAAGCTTTGGTCTGCTCTTGGCATGGAAACAACTTATACATCATACACATAACTATAAGGTATTGGATATTGTGGGAAAAGATAAGTAGCGAGACACCTGGCACTTTGCTTGGCAAGAAGTGAACTGGAGTTAAGATTGAAGAGTACAGTCAAAGTAGAGGTAGCTTAAAGCTAGCCTTCCCCGGATTTTCGCTGTCTGTTAAAAGACCCATTGAATAAAGAACTGGTCCTAACAAGGAACCATATGTAGCTTGAGCAAACCATACAATACCAAAACCAAGAAACAACTAACTTTAATAATTTTGCTTCTCCGCATTTTAAAGTCTCCGCATTGAAAGAGCTGGTCCCAGGAGATAAAGATAAAGAACACTATTTCCCCACGTTGATCATTTCGCCGCGAATTTGGCCGCTCGTTTAGAGTCCACCGCGCTTACTAAAAAAACTAAGACCTGATTTCTCTTGTTATTTTAACAAGCCCAAGAGCTAAGACCTTGCAGGCCACATGGCTCAAGGTTTCGTCCATATTTTGTTAGTCTGGTTTTATAGTGTGCTTTCCCAAAGAAAGATTAGAAAGAGATTCCGGGGGCCCGAGAGGGCTTTACTTCCGCCCTTGATTCTTTTTCCTCCCTTTTATTATTTTGAATTGAAATTTGGGTCAGATCAATCCTACCAATGTGAATGTGTCCAAGCGATATCTGTTTTCGTCTCTTGGAATTCTTGGAATACAACTTCCGCAAGTTCTGCGTTTGGGCATCATCGTGATCTTACATGTATGATTAGCTTAATGTGTAATTAGAGCACCGATATGTCACTAAACGATCTTGTATATACATACAGATATGTTGACTATGTTCGAGAACACTTCAGAGCCTAAATTGATGCTGGAACTCTCGATATACTGCCTTTACGTGCCAATTAAATTTTTTACTCTTTATAGACTCATCGACTTATACAACCTCATTGGGCCTAGTCTTGTCAAAAACGTCTTCTATTATGGCATGCCCTGTCACATGGACAACTAACTTTTTCTTTAACACAAAATATCGCCGTTGAGAAAAAAGAGAGACATCTGGAGGAAAGAAAGTTTAATATGCGTCGCATCATCGAACAAACTGAGTGGTCAGGCGTTTTTTTACACCCCCCC
>LJZU01000407.1:0-27537 GCA_001513805.1 Davidsoniella virescens
TGTGTATCTTAGGATACCGAGGTGCTACATAGCTATCAGAGCTCCATTTCCACCTTAATAAAACTGAATGAAAAAAAATAAAAATTATGTACGTCTCTATACGCTGCCAACCAACAATCGAGCTCCCTGAACACAGACGACGCCTCTGACCTTTACCGCATTCTGCGAAGCCTCGAAACTCTGTTAACAACACAACAGAAAACGCCCACTCTGTACCGCTTGTTTGTACTGCTTGTACCGCTACTTCGCTACATTGCTGCACCGCGTCGTCTTTGCCCCAAAACGGCCCAAATCTAATTGCAAACAGCTTGTATTTTCATATACACCCCCCTCCCCCTCCCCGTCACCGTTGTCTTCAAATTCCGTCAATCAAATTTCAATCAATTGAATGGTTTTATCGTTATCGCTCAACTCTGCTCACCTACCGCCTTCCAACTAAGCTTCTTCCTGCCCAGCTTCCTAGCTTCTTAGCCCGGCTACATATATTTGCGCCTAGCTTTTTTTTCTTGTTTGGCCTGCATTGAAGCCTTGGAACCTGGTCTCGTTTTCGACCACCATTAGAAGATAAAACCAACGCTATCGCCTCCCCCCCTTGACTAAACTGAGTTGTCTTCGCAATTCACATCATTTATCATCTCAGCCATATTTAGACTAGTTAGTACATTGACTGTTCCTAGCTGTCGTCACTGTTTATTCTACCTATATATCTGAGGCGAATTTCATACCTATTAAGACCTCTGTCGCTGCCACACCATTGTACCCAGTTTCTTGACTTTCCCGACGTCTTCCTATTCATCAATCTCAACGGCATACAAGTCACTGCCTATCTATCACTTTTATCATTGTTGCCGTTCTTCTTGTACACGTTCACCAATCTTCATCACACTCTCAGACGCTCAATATTTCCACATATACGTCGCCATGTCTACCTCAACGGCGCCAGCCTCATCTCCGGCGACGAATCCCATTAGCGTCAAGATCTACTTCGAGGGCAATGCTTATCGCTCTACTATGAAACTGTCGCAAATGCTTCCCATTGAATTCGAGTCTTCTGTAAGTCATGAATCCAAGTCGCGCCTTATCGCTACATAAAATCCACGTACCACAACTGCCTGTATTCTCTGTACTTTCGTTGCATCTACTGGCCTATGCGCTTTCTTGTTCAATTCCCCACGCTTGCGAACCTTTTATGAGGTCCTCCGCTACAGTAGTTTTTGTATACTTGACAACTGACACTTTGCATCTCTTTTAATAGCTTCGCGAAAGCTTCCCTCACCGCAATGCTAAAATCTCTATTGAGAGATTCTCAGATTCATCTCGATCATATGTTCCACTCAAAGACAACCATGCCTACAAGCAGCTTTACCGAGCTGCCAAGGCCAAGTCGAAGCTCAAGTTCCGTATCATCGCTCTAGATGAGGTAGCTACCGCCGAGAAGGAAGTTTCAGCCAGCCCTGAATCTACCCCAATCGCCCCATCAGAAGAGAAATCAGAGTCACAACCCGAGGTGCAAGAGCAAGTGAAGGAGCCAGAGACTGCCCCCCGCTACGATAATGATCTTGCTGCTGTCATCGATGAACTAGCATCAAAGACTGACGCACTCTCGACCAGTGGTGCACACAAGCAGCTAGACATTTCAAAGCCCCTGTCTGCCGAACAAATCGCGGAGATCATTCGTCCAGCAGTTGTCTATCCCGCCAAGGGCAATGCTTTCCAAATCTGCTGCAACAAGTGTGGTAAGACCATTAACAGCACTCACTGGCACTGCAGCGTGTGCGACATGGGCGACTATGATCTGTGCCCCGAATGCCAGGAGCGTGGCGAGGGCTGTCTAGTCTCTGGTCACTGGATGTTGCGCCGTACTATCGAAAACGGCTCTCTGATTTCCACTCACGAGGAGATCGTCCGCACTTGGCACGCTCCTTGTGAGGAATCTAAGAAGGAGGAGGAGACTGAGGAGGCTACTCCTTCAACCGAGAATGATTCACCCGTCTTTGAGAGCGAGCTTCCCAGATCTACAGAGGTTGTGCCAGATATGGAGACAGAGGTGAAATCAGAGAACATCGTTCCCAAGTTCGTCGCGCCCGTCGAGTGGACTAGTGAGGACATAATTTCCACCCAGTTTGGCAGTGCCTTCAGCCCATTCCCCCTGGTCAACATGCGTAGCTGCAACGGCTGCATCCGCGAGTTGACTGAGGACCAATTCGTTCACTGCAACGGTTGCCCCGACTTTGACCTTTGCTTCTCCTGCTTCCGTGCTAACAACCATGGTCACCACCCCAACCATGAGTTCTCTCCTGCTCGTCTGGGCGAAGAAGTTCCTGAAGACTTGCGCCCTCTAATGCGTGCTGGCCGTAACAAGAAGCACAATGCCCTGTGCGATGGTTGTGATAAGTTCATTGTTGGTGTGCGCCACAAGTGCCTGGACTGCCCTGACTGGGATTTCTGCAGCGACTGCATCACTATGTCCAGCACCACTCATCCAGGCCACCGCTTTGTTCAGATCTTCAGCAACTCTTTGCTTCACATCTCATCTGGCCCCAAGACTCGTCACGACGGTGTTTACTGTGATGGTCCTCTGTGCGTACGCAATGGCAACAGAACCCACCTGACTGGTACTCGCTACAAGTGCGCTGTCTGCGATAATCTCGACTTCTGCGAGTCTTGCGAGGCATCTCCCATGAACTCTCACAACAAGTCTCACCCTATGATAAAGATGAAGACTCGTGTCGGCCACATGAATGTCAGCACATTCCTTCAGGGCCACAAGACCAACAAGACTGACCGTCTGGGTGACCAGGCCAAGCCGGTCTGCACCCGTCCTCGCGATGTTCGTCCTCTGACTATTGGCGGTAGCAATGCTGTTGTCAATGTGAAGCCAGCTTACGCGGATGTTGCTAAGTCTTCCAAGGATACTTCCAGCGATAGAATTTTCGTTCAGGAGATCAAGAGTCTCATGTCTCTCACTCGCCGTACTGATCGCTATGCCATGGTTTGCATCGGCGAGAACATGTCCGATGGTGCTATTTTGCCCCCCGGCTACACCTTCATCCGTAACTGGACCTTGAAGAACGTTGGCTCTGAGACGTGGCCTGCTGGCACTGTCGTCAAGTTTGTTGGCGGCGACTACATGGGCACCACCACTGTTCACTCTGAGCACTCTCGCCAGTCTGTTGCTATTGACTCTTCTCGTGATGTTTACAGCTCCATGGCAACCGATCCCATCAAGACTGAGGTCAAGCCTGGTCAGCACGCTACCTTCACTATCACCCTGCGCTCGCCCTCTACCCCCCTGTATGCCCCTTACAAGTACACTTCGTACTGGCGTCTAACCATGCCCAACAACGAGCGAATTGGCAGACGTTTCTGGTGTGAGATCATGGTTGAGGGTACTAAGCCTTCTGAGCCCGTTCACAAGAAGAAGGCTGCTAAGGCCACTGTGGTTGAGACTCAGGAACCTGATGAGGATAGAATCTACATTGAGGAGATTAAGACCTCCGACTTTGCTGCTGAGCTGGCTCGGGAGAAGGCTGAGAAGATTAAGATGGAGCAGAAGGCCGAGGTGAAGGTTGAGGAACCTGAGACTACTGATGCTGCTGCCACCGATTCTGCTACTACTTCTATGGTCTTCCCTACTCTGGAGACCGAGTCTCCTGTTGCCAGCATCACGGAGCATGCTGAGCAGTCATCTACCCAGATCCCAACTGAGGCTGCTTCTATTCCAACTACCAAGTCCGACGTTGGTTCCGTTGAGGAATTCGATGCCGATTGGTCTGTGTCGGACGCTGATGTAGACTTCTTGACTGACGAGGAGTACGAGATCCTGGACGCCTCTGATGAGGAGTACCGTAGCTTGTAAAATGTTGTGATGAGGATCTCTTTTTGTTTCGGTGACGCTTGGATAGTTTGTTGGGTTTGGTTCTCTAACGGCTTTGTGGTGTTTTTCATTTTCAAGTTCTGGTTTCATTTTCTTCCTGTCTTTTTTTTTTGTCAGAGGAACCTGGTTTTCCATTAATTTCGTGTGGATGGGAAAGGTCTGTCCTATTCACAACAGTGAGTTGTTTTTCTATTATCTTGTTTTTTAGTATGGAACAGGAAGTATTTTGTACTCCTTCGGCATGGTATGAACTGATTCACCGCCGTAAAATATCATATCTTTAAAAAATTGAATATTGTGTGTTATGCCTATTCGCAGCAGTGATTGTTTAAGATGTTGTTGGTGTATTGGTGCTCAGAAAGCTGACCAGTATCTATCTGGACTAATACTTTGGCATATAGGGTTAGAATATATGTACAAACACAGTGTTAACAGTGTGAATAGTACTGTGTGGGTTATGCAGCGTGTCCTCTTAGCGCATCCGAGCTCAAACTTTCTAAATTCATCTCCAATCTAGGCCAAGTTCGATTTCAGTGAAACAATTAGCATAAGAGCTGCGGTTCAATTTCAGTGGGCTTGGTTTGTTTTGGTTGCGAAGCTATTAAAGTACAGGAGCAAGAAAGCTCGTGCAAATGTCTGCATAGAAGTCAAGCAACGATCTCTTTTTTCTTTTGTTTCTTTTCTTGACATTAACTTCTATTTTCTTTTTTTACTGGTGAAGATCGTGACGATGCCGATCTAAAGAATTGTTTTCTTGAGACGATGGAAGCTGCCCTAACCTTACGATAATATTGCGACTCTTACTTGTAATCCAAAATTTATACCGACGTGTCTCTTTTGGATCGATACTACTGCATCTATATTCAATACATACTGCGACTATAATTCCGAGAACTACCACGGCTTGAACTCGATTTTTCATTCATCTCAAAAGCCGACGCATTACGACTCCATCTTGTGATCCAAGAGCTACACATTCGTTCGCTGATTGAATCGCGATAAAACCAAAGTATACAGTTAGGCGAATCAGTCTGGTCCAACGATCTTCCCAGACATATAACGCAACTGCGATATCATCTTCAGGTTCACAACCAGGATATACAAATATCTCGGACGATAACAAATCGACTCTGAAGTGTTACTAGGGTGGATTGCCCGATCTCTAGCCCACGATGATGGACAGCTATAACGAGAAGTCGTCCATGGCTCTGGATGAGGACGCCTTCGGCGCTAAGAACGGCAGTATCGTCAGCGCATTCGATGCCTTCCGTATGTTTGAAATCTCCGCTACGTATCTACAGATCCAACTACCGATTTGTATATCCAGAGTATACCAACATCCCTGCTAACGCATAAACTCACTTCTCCATAGCCAAATCGAAACCACAATATGTCACACAAACAGCAGGTGGCGGTAAATGGACGGTGGCGATGATCGTCATCTCGGTACTATTCATGTTCTCCGAGACGGCGCGCTGGTGGCGCGGATCCGAAATGCACACCTTTTCAGTAGAGAAAGGCGTAGGTCACGAGTTACAGATCAACCTCGACTTTGTGGTGCGCATGCAGTGCAATGACCTCCACGTCAACGTCCAAGACTCGGCAGGCGACTGGATCCATGCGGCGCAGACCCTACGCAAAGACCCTACGTTATGGTCGCAGTGGGTTAGCGAGAAGGGCGTACATAAGCTAGGTCAAGATGCCCACGGTAAAGTCATTACCGGTCATGGATATGATGATGCCGAGGAAGAAGGCTTTGGTGAAGAGCATGTACATGATATCGTGCGTCAGGCGCGCAAGAGCGCAAAGTGGTCAAAGACTCCCCGCTTGAGGGGTTCCACGGGCGATGCGTGCCGCATCTTCGGAAGTATGTTGCTCAATAAGGTGCAGGGCGACTTCCATATTACAGCACGTGGTCATGGATACCAATCGGCTGGAGGTCATGTAGATCATAATGGTACGTACTCTCACTTCAACCAAATTGTTGAATGGCGGCATCGACGCCGAGGTGCCATCTGAGAGAAACAGCACATGCTAATTTGTAATCTCTCATATCTAGCATTCAACTTCTCCCACATAATCTCAGAGCTGTCTTTTGGTCCCTTCCACCCGTCACTTGTCAATCCTCTTGACCGTACTATCAATACGGCCGAGGACCGCTTTCACAAATTCCAATACTTTGTATCGATCGTACCTACCGAGTACAGTGTCGGTGGATCCAGAAGCATCAGCACCAACCAGTATGCCGTGACCGAGCAGAGCCGTGAAGTCAACGAGATGTTCAACATCCCCGGTATCTTCGTCAAGTACAACATCGAGCCGTTGCTACTACGTGTGGAAGAACACCGAGATGGAATGCTGACGTTCTTAGTCAAGATCATCAACGTGGTCAGCGGAGTGCTGGTTGCTGGCCACTGGGGTTTCCGTATCAGTGATTGGTTCAGGGAGATTTTGGGTAAGCGTAGACGCAGTAGTGTCGGCTATGGTGTTCTTGGTAATAAGGAGATGGCCGACTAGTATCGACATTGGATGTAGCGGACTTGGATTCCTGGCTATCTCAATCACTGGTGATAGAATACATGTTGTACGTATCACATACATACAAATTTGTATTGATCATATCTATTTTGTACTGCTTGGTGGCTTGTTTCCTGTATATAGATAGACTTCTTGAATAGAAGATCAGCTTCAAGAAAATCCAAACATGACTTTAAAATGACCTGACTATATATGTATTAACTCAGTATGTATGGTGAATATCTGATTGCATACAAACATATGATTATTAATTAATGATATCCCCGTTATTCCAATACTGTACACCAACACCACACTATACACCACACACTGACGATAGCTTGTGCATTCTTTTAAGCGATGACTTCCGTTATTAACGTGAAGCTACCCCGAGTCTATACAACCCCAGAATAAACGGAACGCTTAACCGGGGCTACTACGACTAAGAGAGTCATGGATGGATGGCATCGTATAAGTGGACCATCAACTCCATCTAAGACGAGCTCTAACCAATGTCTTAGAAGGAGACGGCCGACGACCGGAGATGGCAAAGCAGCAATTGAATAGCTGTGATTGGCTGCAAGCAAAAGAAAAAAAATAGATGACTGGAAAATACATCATTTTTTCTCTTGAGGAAACTCATTTTTAGCGGCATGAAATGTGTGAGTAACTGCATCAAAGCTTTGAATTTGTTGTTTGGGCTAAAACAATCATAGCATATACTTTCTTCACATCTTGGAGAGCTAGCTTTTCTTCTTTCTTCTTCTTTTCAACGCTTGTTTGACCTTGGAACGTCTTAACATTCCTCTGTTTCTCCTTTTTTGTTCCTCATCCCCCTTCACTATGATGACGGCTTTTGGCCTGGCCAGAACGGCTGGACGGCGGGTAAGTCTTTCTATGACACTACGAATCCGAATTAACTTCCCCAAAATAAACAAATCTTTATTTTGTATGTGACTTGAAGAAGGTCTTCCCGACCAACTTCGGTCCGATGCGACGCTTGTCTATCTTAGTTTACTGAATCGTATGCACACTACAAAGCATAGACCAAGGAATTAGTTTGTAGTGCTGACTTTGCCATCATAGATAGCCTCTACAAGCCCCTCCTCTATCACGCCTTTGAACTCTACCTCCTCTATAACGCTCTCATCATCGTTATCGCGTAGCCACTATTCAACGACTAGCTCACTGCCACCGACCTATGAGCGGCTCTTCACCAAATATGGCCAGGTACGCAAGGCACTGGGCGCGCAACGTCTAACGCTAGCCGAGAAGATTCTATACTCTCACTTGGACAAGCCCGAAGAGAACCTACTGAACGGCACCAATGCAGGCCGCGATGTACGCGGCAAGGCGAACCTTCTGCTGAAGCCGGATCGTGTCAACATGCAGGATGCTTCGGCCCAGATGGCTCTGCTGCAGTTCATGTCATGCAACCTCGAACGTCCGGCTATTCCCGCTAGTATTCATTGTGACCACTTGATTGTCGGCCACAAGGGCGCCGATCTTGATCTGAGTTCTGGCATTGCCATGAACAAGGAAGTCTTTGATTTCCTGGAGAGTGCCGCTCGCAAGTACGGCATGGACTTTTGGCCTCCAGGTGCTGGCATTATCCACCAGACCGTGCTGGAGAACTACGCTATACCTGGTCTAATGATGCTGGGCACTGACTCGCATTCGCCTAATGCTGGCGGTCTCTGCAACATCACCATCGGTGTTGGTGGCGCTGATGCCGTCGAGGCTCTTGTTGGTGCTCCGTGGGAGCTCAAGGCGCCCAAGATCCTCGGTGTCAAGCTGACTGGTCAGCTAGGCGATTGGGTCTCACCCAAGGACGTGATTCTGCATCTGGCAGGCAAGCTGACTGTCAGAGGCGGCACTGGATACATCATCGAGTACTTCGGCCCTGGTGTTGACACACTGTCGCTGACGGGTATGGCCACTATGACTAACATGGGTGCTGAGGTTGGCGCCACCACTTCAATCTTCCCTTATACCGAGGCTTCGGCACGGTACCTCGTGGCTACACGCCGTGCACAGGCTGCAGCCAACGCTGCTGCACTACAGAACTTCCCTTCTGGGGTCACTTCAAGCGATGCTGTCTTCCAGTTCAAAGCCGACGAGGGCGCCGAGTACGACCAGCTGATCGAGATCAACCTGAGTGAGCTAGAACCTCACATTAACGGCCCCTTCACTCCTGATCTGGCTACGCCACTTTCTAAGTTCAAAAGTACCGTCCAGGAGCAGGGCTGGCCCCAGGGTCTGTCTGCCGGTCTGATTGGCAGCTGTACCAATTCTTCTTATGAAGACATGACCAAGGCCGAGTCACTATTGAAGCAGGCCAAGGCTGCTGGCTTGAAGCCTGTGGCTGACTTTTACATCACCCCTGGCAGTGAGCAGATCCGTGCTACCCTCGAGAGAGACGGTACTCTGGATACATTCAACGACGCTGGCGGTATTGTGCTCTCTAATGCCTGTGGTCCTTGTATTGGACAGTGGAAGCGCCAGGACAACCTCGGCAAGGGCACACCCAATGCTATTCTGACGTCGTACAACAGAAACTTCCGTGGCCGTAACGACGGCAACCCCGAAACTCTGAACTTCTTGGCGGCACCTGGAATTGTCACCGCTATGGCTTTCGCCGGTTCGACTACTTTCAATCCTATGACTGACTCTATTCCTACGCCTGATGGCAAGGAGTTCCGGTTCTCTGCCCCCCGCGGTCTCGAGGGTCCTGAGACCCCGTTTATCGAGGGTCGCGACAAGTTCAAGGCTCTTTCACAGGAAGCTGACCCGTCAGTACCTATCGCCATCGCGCCGACCTCTGAACGTCTAGCTCTGCTTGACCCCTTTGACGCTTTCCCAGTTGGCGAGATCAAGGGTCTCCGTGTCTTGGTTAAGATCACGGGCAAGTGCACAACCGATACGATTTCTGCTGCCGGTCCATGGCTGAAGTACAAGGGCCACCTGCCCAACATCAGCACCAACACGCTGAACACTGCTGTTAACGCCGAGACCGGCGAGGTCAACGCTGCATATGATCTGGACGGCACCAAAACAACCATCCCGGACCTGGGTGCACGCTGGAAGAAGCGTAACCAAGAGTGGTTGGTAGTTGCTGAGCACAACTACGGCGAGGGCTCGGCCCGTGAGCACGCCGCGTTGCAGCCACGCTACCTCGGTGCTCGGGTGGTTTTAGTCAAGTCATTTGCTCGTATCCACGAGACCAACCTGAAGAAGCAGGGTGTCGTGCCTCTGACGTTTACCAACGAAGCGGACTACGACCTGATCAATGCCGGTGACGAGGTCGAGACAATTGGCCTTTACGACATGCTACTGAACAAGGGCCAGGGTGATGTGAGCATCAAGGTCACTAAGAAGAGCGGCGAGACGGTGATTATCCCCACTAAGCACGCTATCAGCAAGGACCAAGCTGGCTTCATCTTGGCCGGAAGTGCGCTGAACATGTTGGCGAAGGGCGTAACGGCGAACTAATCAACGCCCGGATAAAAAGGCGTGTATCAAGGTTGTTTTGTGAAAAAAACACTGTAGGTTTTGTTTGGTGTTTTAGATCTCAAGGTTCATTTATTGATGAGTACCTTGATCCAATTTTTGGGGATATTTATGGTTTCTTTATTTTGTTTTGGGCATCTTTTGTTCTTCATATTCTTTGCATTTTTTGGGTCTCGGAAAAGAAAAAACCTTGTACAATGATCATGTTTACAGTAGTTTAACGACTCAGTTGAGTTTAGTTCGGAATTTCATATGCATTAGCACATTCGTTACTATACCCGTTGTATAACTCACTAGAGAATATGTATGTACTTTTATTTGTCGTAGACCCTTGATTACTCATCAACCCGGATTTTTTTGGGGGTCCAACGCTAGAAAAAATGATCTACGAAAAAGCACGTGATAATTTGGGTTGTACTTTAGCGGCACATATGAGATCATTTCGCGGATAGGTAACTCATCTTATCTTTCAAGCAACCGCCATTTCTACAAGTATTGGTTACTTTGGTTTTTTTGTCGCAATTTCAAAGAAGATACAATACCCTTTTTTCATAGTTAACCAGCTTGAGTATCTAACCCTTGCTTGTATTTTTTATCCCTCCGGACTAAGTAAACTTCGCTGGATGGAACTTCCCAGTTGACAAACAACATAGAATTATTTACAAAGACTTACTAAAATCTTGACACGGAGCCTGCTGCTCACGCCTGCATCTTCTGTTTCCTTCTTAGTGATACTATGGAAGACGTCGGGGCCTACCTCAGCGGCTCGTTTGACGAGAAAGTCGTCTCTGGTCCTTCACCACCTAGCACTGAGCCTATGGTAACCGAGGAAAGAGAAGAAGTCTTACGTGCGTGGGATATTGCTGCTGCCAAAAGAAAAGCCGTGGAAGATGAAGTTGCCACCGCACATGGACAGCTTCGGCTTCTTGAGTTGCGCAATCAGCTAGTTGCTGCTCGTCTTGTACAAAGAGAAATCGCACAAAGAATAGCTGGGAAACCACAAAGTTCCATTTCCCGAGATTTCGCTCTGCCCGATGCAAATATCCTTGAAGGAGTGAAGCAACTCTATAGTGCGTGGAAATTGAATATATAAAGTAAGCTTCGCGTTGATGGTACCTTGATAGGAGACAATTATGCTCAGTGCGCGTATATCTTCACCCGGTTATCAGCAGAGACCCAAGCACAACATGAAGCACTGTATTCAGATATCCAAGATAATGATTGTCCACCAGATATGTTCCTACAAGAGTTAGATAGGACCTACATAGAACAAACCGAAGAGGCCAGGGCAATGCAGGAATTGAAGTCCATCCGTCAAGGCCAAAATGAACCTATTGCTGAGTTCTTAGAACGGTTTCGCAAGCACATCGCTCTAGCTCAGGTGACAGACCGCTTGGTCATAATTAGCTACTTGAGGCGAGCCATCACGCCGAAACTCAGTGCAAGCTCTTGCCGCATCTTCGATCTCAAGGAATCCAACGATGCATTTAAAGACTTATAGAAGACTAGCATTCAAATCGAGATGTCTCCTAATATCTATCAACCTGCTACCCCAGATTCCAACTTTGAACCTGGGGGAATTTCGCCTTCTCAGGCCTTGAAGGCCTCTCCCGCGAAGGAGCAACAACCAGAGCAACATCAAGAGCAACATCAAGAGCAACATCAAGAGCAAAAACAAGAGCCACGACGAGAACAGCAAAATGAAGAAAGACAAGAACAAAAGCAAAGGCAAGAGCAAAGATCGATACAGCAACCAAAGCACCATAACCTAGCCAATATAGACGTATTGGCACGAGCACCTACACAACCCCGAACAGATACCAAACCGTCTCGTCTAACTAAGCTTTCAGTTTACGAAAAGGAGAGACTCGAAGCTCTGGGAGGTTGTGTCCGTTGCCGAAAGCTTAGCCATTCAGTCTACGACTGCCCAAAGCAATTTGAGAAAGAACCTACAGAACGAAGAATTCTCAAGGGATTGCGACGCCTGAACAGGTGAAGTCTAAGTTGGAGCTTCGAAATTAAAAAGAGATCAGTCAGCATATCCATAATCTACAATTAGATGATGGGAAGTCATTTTTGTCATTGCTCTAAAAACGAGAATAAAATATAAAATAATTGAATAAATATGTCGCACATACTTGATGATAATGGTTGCTTAACAGCTTATAGCTGGTTCTGATAGCTTAGTTGGTCTTTACTTTACTAAGTAACTCTAACAATTTACACGTGACTTATTCATGAATCGTTAAACGATAGCGAAGTCCCCCCCACATCCTTGACAGGCGTTCCTTATTTTGGGATTTCAAGAGCTAACATGTAAAAGATCATAGTCGAGTGAAGGATAGGGGCTATACAAAAGAAAACGGATATTGGCCACTAGTGGACCAAGATTAAAGAACAGAGTCGAATGTGAATGAATGCATAAATTTAGATTGAAGTAAGTCATGTTGATCTGAGTAATCGAGACAGTCTGACTCAACTGAACTTATTTGGTCAACCACAGACAAAGTAGTATAAGGCAAAAAAAGGAGAACAGCTTTGGAAAGCTTGGAGCTTAAGCTTCAGCTTCAATGCAATGCATATTAGCCCAATCAGGGTTTAACTTAGTACTTGATAGCTTTCAATGTGAAGCTACTTCTTTTTTTCACTTTTTTTTTCCAGCTTCGTTTCTTGTAGATGAAGACAAGCTACTCCATCTTTTCTTCTCCCCTCCTTTCTTAATTATTCCAAGAGAAAGATCAATTGACTGGAAAAGTGGCTCACGAAGAGGTTGAAACGAAGCTGTTATTTTGCTAGTCTATTGTGTCCTTTCTGAGAAATCCTCCTCCTGATCCCTCTTGTTGCTTAGCTCAGTTCCCCGTTTAGCTGTCTGTTAGCCTTTTGTCTTCATCTTGGCTAAGGTCCCTATCATTCTTGTATCTGTATACTTATTGTAGCTTGTTTTATTCTTTCCCATTGCTCGTTTTACTGTGAATCTAAGCTTTTATCTTTTTACTAGCTTTTGTTTCTTTATACATGGATTATAGAAGCTTTGACATCATTCCTTTATTTGTTTCGTTTGTTTCGTTTCTGGCTCTGTTTCCCCTCTCTAGACTTGGTTTTTATTCCCGATTTATATTATTTTTGGTTGGTGATCTTTAGAGTAAAAAAAAAGCCCCCACTATCTTCAAGAAACGAAATCGACCCCTTCCGCCTTCGAAAACGGCAACCACCTTTTTTGTCTTCTTCTCCGTTACTCAAGTTTCTGCACCTGCCGTTTCGACAACTCCACGACACCTGTTGAACCACGATTAATTTTTTCTTGTTTAATAATTAATTTTCTCTGTCACATCCGTCACAGGATATACGAAAAAGAAGAAGAAGAAGAAGAAGAAGAAGAAGAAGAAGAAAAAAGAGAACAGCAAAACTCCTCGAATCTTCCTTCTTCAAGCGAAACAATCGATCTCGATTCTGATAATAATGGCCGATTCCCTCCATAACGCCCCGATTGTCCTGGACAACGGCTCGGGCACGATCCGCGCCGGGTTTGCTGGTGATGACCTGCCTAAATGCTACTTTCCTTCGTTTGTCGGGCGGCCAAAGCACCTCAGAGTGCTAGCGGGTGCTTTAGAAGGCGAGGTCTTCATCGGTCAAAAGGCTGCCACCGAGTACCGTGGTCTGCTTAAGATCCGCTATCCACTCGAACATGGTATCGTGACGGACTGGGATGACATGGAGAAGATATGGGAATACGTTTATGGCGAGGGGCTAAAGACTCTTAGTGAAGAGGTAAGGACGCCGTGTATAGGTCGTTGGTGCCATGTGGCTCGTCTGATGATCCCTTTGTTTATGTGTGTTAAGGAATTTCCCCCCCCCTCATGCTAACAACCCTATGTCTATCTCCAGCACCCTGTTCTACTGACCGAACCCCCGTTGAACCCGCGCTCCAACCGCGATACGGCTGCGCAGATCCTGTTCGAGACCTTCAACGTGCCGGCCCTGTACACCTCGATCCAAGCTGTGCTCTCGCTATACGCCTCGGGACGCACCACCGGTATCGTGCTCGACTCTGGCGACGGAGTGTCCCACGCCGTGCCCGTATACGAGGGCTTCGCCATGCCCAGCAGCATACGCAGAATCGATGTGGCCGGTCGTGACGTCACGGAGCATCTGCAGACGTTACTGCGCAAGACCGGATATGTGTTCCATACCAGTGCTGAGAAGGAGGTGGTCCGCTTGATCAAGGAGAGCGTCAGCTATATTGCTGCGGACCCCAAGCGTGAAGAGAAGGAGTGGGCTGGTGGTAAGATGGACGCGAGCAAGGTGGCCGAATACGTGCTGCCTGACGGTAGCAAGCTCAAGGTATGCAAGTTGTGTTTTCTTTCTTTCTCCTAAAGACAGCTACGGGTCAAGGTACTAACTTCATGTCTCTTCTCTTAGATTGGAACCGAACGTTTTCGTGCCCCAGAAATCCTGTTCGACCCCGAAATCATCGGCCTCGAGTATCCCGGTGTCCACCAGATCGTGGTTGACGCCATCAACCGCACGGACTTGGATCTGCGCAAGTCTCTGTACAGCAACATCGTCTTGTCGGGTGGAAGTACACTGACCCGTGGCTTCGGTGACAGACTTCTAACCGAAGTTCAGCGGTTGGCCGTGCGTGATATGCGCATCAAGATCTTTGCGCCGCCGGAGCGCAAGTACTCGACCTGGATTGGTGGCAGTATCTTGGCCGGCTTGAGTACGTTCAGAAAGGTAAAGTCTTTTGCTCCAAAGAAATCTTATTTTTCTTTCTCCCCCTTCTCTATGTGAAAGAAGAAACATTGTACTGACTAGCTATTCTTCTAGATGTGGGTGAGCATCGACGATTGGCACGAAAACCCGGATATTATCCACACCAAGTTCACGTGATGACGGAGATGCTGTATCATCAAAGGTTGTTAGTTTTTTCTTCCAGCTTTCACTCTAAGCCAGCGGATATGTTTTTCTTCTTTCTTTTTCTTTCCTTTTTTTCTTCCATCTTTGTTTATTTTCTTCTTGGACGAATATTGAATATTTGAAGGCTAAAACGGGTTCATATTGTTTCTTTTTCTGATGGCGTTCTTTTTTTCTTTTTCTTCCTAGTCTCTCTTTCTTTTCTCTTCTTGTATTTGGATTCCCGAGTCTATTTCTTCTGTTACGGCTTCTTGTTTTTCTTGATTCATGTTTTCCTTGATGACTTCCTTTTTTTTGTATTTTGATGTTGTTCCCTATCCCCTCTTCATATCATGCTCATGTTCACATATTACAACTATTATTATTATTATTACCTCTACATTTTCACATATTCTCACATATACATTACTTCACACACATTATACTGTCGTTTATTTCTTTGGCTGTTATCGCTTCCTTATGGCTAAACTGTATGCTTGAGCTTGATAAACAGCTCATGATTTACCATATGTTATCGCAGATTATCATACGAGATTTGGTAGTGATATAAGAGTACGACGGCGTCTTGTGTGATTTCATAAACCATATACTGCATAACTACTTGATATCTAAACAAAACTATCTCCTACTCAACCAGACTGACTCCATTCACTACAGCTAGTCATCATATCCACCTCTTTGTCTTTCTCACGCCAATTCCCAACATCTTCATCTTCTTTCGAACCACGCCACATCGCGAAACAACTCCAAGCACCATCACCTCTCTTCTGCTCTACGATGCCAGATCGTCTAAAGATATTCCCCGCACCACCGATACCCCTTCTACCTACGACGACATCGCGTCGTTCTCGAATTACTGCACGCAAAACATCGTCACGAAACGACGGAGCCTGACGGTTCGATGCCAAATGGACGTTTCCGGCGCCGCCTATACCGGTATGCATCAGTGCGGTACGCTTAGTCGTAGATGGTCGAGATGGGGCCATGCGAGATGTGATCGAGGAGGAGGAGATGTAGAGACAATTGGTAATGTCAGATCTAGCTGTTGGAGTCTTCTTTAATGTGGAAGACAAGTGCTTCTTCGGGTTAGGGTCAGGTTGCAACTTGTAGTCCCGCTGATAGTGGTTTGACTCAGATATGGGAGGCCTTGATGGGTTATAAGCCGGTTGGATGTTGCCAAATCCGCCACGGCCATGCCGGATATACCCAGACGCTGGAAGAGAAGGCGACGGAATTGAGACGGAGTACATGGCTATTTTCTTCGACTTTGTTATCTGTACTAGAACTTGTCGAAGCAAGAAAGACTTAGGTACGGATTGCACTATTAGTCAACATGAAGGAAACCAGCTCAAAATAAGATTTGAAGTGTACGATATTGAAAGATGGAAACTAGAGATATCAAGGGGAAGCATATATAGACATGTATCTTCTTTGGGCATCAACGGATACTAATACTGATATTAATACTACTCAAGACCAAGTTCAACGCCATAGTTTGGCTATGTGGCGTTCAATTTATATCACGTAAAAGAAAAACAAAAGGGGCAAGATGGCATTTTTACGTGTAAGTTTTCCATTGGATTAGTTCCCGTGATACTCTAGATATAAGGAGTTTCTATAAATCAGGAGATAAATGGACTTATTAATTTATTTTTTAGGTTTTCGTGATTGTAACTTGTTTTCTTCGCTAATATTTAAGAATGAAGTTCACTAAAATATCTATAAGTTGAAAGGCAAATGTACAAAGTTGTAATAGAACAAAGAGGAACAAAATTGGAGAAATCTCACTGGAATATTCAAAATATGTACATATTGTGCCTTATAGAGTAAAGAATTTAACCGCCCCGCATATGACATTAATTTATATTTGCAAACCATTACTTGACAAAAACTACATCTCTCACATTTCTTACATCTTGACCAACCAACCAAATTATCAAATTTTATGTGTATTCTTTCTTCTTTTCCTGATGTTTTGCTCTCTTAATTCCAATATGTCTAGTGACTTGAATTTGAAAAGGATCTTCAAATTCTTCGTCATAAACCTATAAAATGACGTTGGCTTGAAAAATTACGATGAAGTCCCAAGTTTGCTCTCAATAGAAAAATCAAGAGTCTATGTGTGAGTCTCTCCAATTGTGGCTTTACTTACTAATTTGGATCACACGACATCAGATCACAGGCACGAATGTACTACAAAAAAAAGCTACGATGATAGAACTACTGACAAAATATGGATTTGAATTTATATCCGCCCCAGATCCGTGTATCATGAAGAAAAATAGACTAAGAAGATAAAGAAAAAAAGGACACTATACAAAACACATCAAAGTGATGAAATAAGTCTAATGTTGAATCTGCTATGTAACAACATAACTGAGAAATTCAAACAACGACTAAATCATCACCAGAAATCAAACAACTAATAAACGATAACTAAACTAGACTAAGTAACGATAAAGAGCTACGAACAAACTTTCGAAGGGTAGAAACGAAACAAGAAAAATCCCCATGGATATATATGCCTGCGTCCGTGTCAGAATAGATGGCCACAATGAAGTACAAAAAAGAAAAAAAGCAATGAAGAGAAACAAGGTCCACTGGTTACAGCTGAAGCAAGTCTCGAGATGAATGGCCAAAGTCGCTAAGAAGCGATTATCCATCCTTTTTGTAGTGAAATGGGTGAGAAGATAATGTTAGAAGTAGATAGGGTAGATGCATGGCTTGGTGAGTTTAGAAGGTGTCCGTGTCAGCGCTAGCACGGCTTGCGACACTGCCAAAAGTGTGTCTTTGACGACGTCTCTCTTCCTCCGCGGGACTCTTGGGTGTCATAGCACGCGGTCCACTAGGGCGGCGCGTTGGCATGCCACTCAGGCGTTCGATATCGCGGCTGCGGGGGCTTCCGTTGCCATACTGGCTAGCATAAGACTCGTAGAGAGGCGAGCCGTGGGCGCCTTTAGACTGGCGGTTCGACCGTGGAGTCGAAGTGTTGTCGAGGGGTTCCTTGGGAGGACGTGGCGGCACATTGGAATCCCCAGATGCGTGCGTGTTTTGCGGCCTTGCTGTAGGATTGAAACAGCTGAGAGAGTTCATCGAGTTGCCCCAGTCGGCTGAGCGTGGCGTGTTGACCGTATCGTAGATGTGAGCTTGTGACTCCAGGTTGTTCTTGAACCGCTCCGAGTTGCCTGGTCTGGGCTGCGGGTGCTGGAGGTTTAGAGAGTTGCGGTGTACCTGGTACTTGGGGTGATCCGACTGCATGTACGAAGCAATCGGCGGAGGAGTGCCGGAGATAACCGGCGAGGGTGTCCGGCCTAGATCATGCTCTGAGAACTCATTGTGCACCCTGCTATTGTCGTATGGAGCGGTTCTTGGACGATAGGAGTTATCGTTGTAGCCGATGAAATCAGATCCAGAACGAGACCGTCCATCCGACGTCTGCATGTATGGCTCGTTCTTCTTGGAAGAGCTAGTGCTTGACCGGAATGCCTTGCTCAAAGTAGAGGCAGTAGTCTCGGACCAACGTGATATCTGAGCCTTGAATCCAGAAGATCCAGTCGACTTATGCTTACGAGATTTCTCTGACTTGCCCGTCGACTTAGGAGAGTTCTCAGCAGCATCAGCGGCAGAAGGAGGAGGCAGAGCACCCGAAGCCTGACCTGAGGCTACTGGGGGGATCACAGGCTCCCGGGAAGGAGTTGACATGGCGATAGGCTCTCCGCAAGGACCAGTCTCGACTCGACGAGGGGTTGCTATCCGCTCATCATAGCCCCGAGATTGGCCATCCTCTTCGTCGCCCTCATGAACAGTGCTGACGCGATGATCGGAGTATCTGCGCTCAAATTGACCAGGGCGGTTAGGCGCTAACCGTGACGTAGATTGAGCCTGTGATCCATGGCTAGCAATAGAAGTACCAGCATGACCCTCCGGGTCATATCCAGCATCAGCAGTCTCGTTGTCGCCAGAGTCCGCACCCAGGTTTTCGAATGTGCTGGCAGCTGGCGCGGGGTTTTGGCCCTGCTGGTCCTTAAGCTCCATGACTTCATCCAGTAGCTGGTGCAACATTACTTCGATACGTGAGAGATCCTTGGCACCAGTGATGTTCAGTCCGTTGAGGGCACGGCGTAGAATGTTTCCCTTCTTGGCAGCGAGTGCAACCTCAGGCCCGGCACTCGATCCGTTAGCAAACGCAGTTCCAGCCAACGATCTTGAACCACTGACAGTGCCACCAGGGTACGGACGAGGGCCATTGATAGCACGGATAACCATCTTCTCTGAATCTTGAACCTCGTCGATGATGACGTCCTCAGCCTGCTTGATGCGATCCTCCACTGTTCTAAAGTGGGTACGCATCTCATTGGCGAGGAACATGACCATAGCAGCGATCTCAGTGTCTCTAGCGTTGCGTTGGGCATCACGAGCAACAAGATCTTGCATGAGAGCCATGATGTCCTTGTTCTGGACACCACCGCTGCTAGGAACATTGACTGGGTCGTAGAGAGGTGAGGTCATACCATGAGTAATATCGCTAATACGGCGATCAAAGAAGCTATCATCAATACCTCCAAACTCGGGTGCATTGGGCATGCTAACATCCTTAGCACCACCTACACCGAGGTTATCCGGAGTGCGGTTGATAGTGTTGGAAACATAACCTTCATCCTTGGGAAGTTGAGGCTCGGGCTGGTAACCGAAAGTCTCGGAGAGACGATGGCTGGCAAGCGGGCTCATATTCTCGTAGGGGTTTGTAAGGATGGTCTCACGCTTCCTCTCCGTCGAAGTTCTCGGGATATCGTCTTCACCATGATGAGGCGAAGTATCAACAGCGGACTCGTACATGGTTGTGTCATTTCCATTGGGAGAGCTTTTCTTAGGGCTCAAGGCCCGGGGAGTCAGATTTCCATCGTCAATGTGCTCCGTGTCCCTAGCAAGAGCAATAGCAATGTTATCATCAGCACCCGGAACAAATGACAAGTCACCGGAGAAATCGGAGTGCGCTGCACCATGTTGCTCTTCTACAAAAGAAGCTGTCAAGTCGGGGCCAAGATCAAGATGATCACCATACTCAGGCATGGGATCATTGAAATCAGGTATTGCACTAGAACTAAACTTGGGGTGATAGTTCTCATCCTCATCGTCGAATCGATCAACGCTATGCGCAGGAGTGTTTGCGGGCTCGTAGCCTTCCAGGGTGCGTTGCTTGAAAGATTTGTTGCGCTGCACACCATCACCACCACCAGGAATGATGTCGTCACGGCCAGAGTGGCCCTTGATCTGGATCTGCTTCGCCTGTACTGCTCTAGCCAAGGCACCGCTAGTGATAGCAGCGATAGCGGCGTTGTCGACAGTTGGTGTCTCTGAACGATCTTCGTAATCCAAATGATCTTCATGATCATCGTAGTTGTCCATTGCATTAGGCGGCGCGTCGGTCATAACGACATCGGACGTACTTTTGCGGATAGTCAACTCACGAACAACGTTCTTCGGGTCCTCATAGGAAAGTACAGAGTCTGGTCCATACGACATAGCGCTTTTAGGTCCACCATACGATAGAGCAGATTCGGGGCCAAAGTTAGAGATCGCGTGTGTTCCACTAGTCATGACGCTTTGCTCCATAACCGAGCCTTCAATCAGCGAAGCCACGACGGACTCAATAGGCGCGCCTGGTATGAAACGAGGAGTGATTCCAATTCCACGTACAGGGTGTTGCGCTTCTGGCTCAAGCTCAGACATGTCTTCAGTGTAGGTTGGGTTGCGGGGATATCCGCCAATACTACTTATTTCGCTTTGAGGTAGACCATCCATGAGCTCGGAGTTCAGCATACTGTTGCTAAGTAGAGAGGAACGGCGGTTTTGGCGAGGAGACATTGGAGGAGACTGAGGACTGTCTTCGCTAACAGTCGTGATGTGAGAATCGCGTGGGGCAATCTCGGAGTTCTCGGTGTAGCCAGACACACTGTAAATGGGACTCAGACCACGACGCTCTGGCTGATATGGCACATACTTCAGATGTGGGGGAACATCCTGCTTTCCGTAGAAGCTGTCATATTCGTTTTCGTTGTTGTACTCTGAATCTCTCTGCTCCAGTTCTTCGAGCTGTTCAAGTGTCGGCTGCTGAGAAGCCTGAGTAGGAATTTTTTGGCCGTATTCATCAGGCTCATATTCCTCTGGAAAGGGCGCCGGGCCGTTATCCTGCTGGTTTTCTGGTGCCTTTGCACCGCGTGGTAGAGCACGAAGGTCGCCGTGAGAAATGTTTGGGTGCAACATGTGTATCGAAAGATCCTTGTTGGAGAGATCCGGAAGCACAACACCACCATCAGATACCTCACTTCTCGTGACTTCCTCCATAGCCGAAGCAGGCCGGTCGCTGTCGACAGTCCGCAGTGACATGCGAGTAAGGTCAGAGGGGTTGATTTCACTCTGGAGTGGCATGGGGGGCTCAGGCGCTACGCTTTCGTCGTCAAAGGTATCGTCGTATGTCTCCTCGCGTCGTCTGCGGGTACTTTCGCGTCTACGACGTCTAGACTTCTTCTCCGGTGGTGGAGGAGACTGATAGCGTCTTGATGACTTAGTTTCAGAGGCAGTCGACACGGCACCAGTGCTTGCGCGCGCATAATGTTGTTCTGGGCTTCTTTTAGGCGTATCGGCGTAGTACTCATCGTTGCTTTCGGGTGAAGGTGCACGTTTTTCTTCTTGCTCCTTCTTCTCGCGCAAGCGTTTCGCTTCCTCTAGAAGCTCCCATTCGTCTTCGCGCTCTCGTCCCTTTTCTCGGTGGCGTTCGCGCTCCTTGTCACGCTCAGTTTCACGCTTGTCTTCATCGTCATAAGCCAACTCATTTGTAGAGAGATTGGACTTTGTACGTGCTCGTGTGCGTGTCCGCGAACGAGACGATTGTGTTCGGCTCTTGTTAACCTCGGAGTCATCTTGAGATGCGGCGCTGAGCGAAGAATCACCAGATGTGCGTCGTGAATCACGTTTGCTGTTTTCACGTTTGATAGCTTCTAGTTCGGGAATCACCACTTTGCGCAATGCAACTTCGACCGCAGCAAGCAATTTGGAGTTGACTTCCGATGATCTGATAGATTGGCCATCATGAGCTCGGGAGACTGTGGAAGATATGGCAGAATCAGCGCCTGAGAGGATAGAATCTTGGCCAACGTTTCTCGTCGAAGAACGTCTGCGTGTCTTATGACCATGCCCGATGCTATCACGGTGGCTTATATAGCTTTGACCATCGATGTCTTGCTCGGAACTCCTTAGCCGTTCTCGTTCACGGTCACGCTCCTTTCGTGCTTGGCTCACAGAGCTGCTGCGGCTAACTCTACTCTTGCTCCGGCGATCACGTGTCTCGATCGGGTTGTCCAGCAAGCGAATGCGCTCTCGTTCGGATTTGCGAGCGTCAGGGTTTCTAGTTTTCGAATGGGGGCTAAGGCTGCGTTTATGTTCGCCATATCCTGAATTTCCGGAGTCGTCAAGAAAGGAGTTGGTTGGAATGACAGACAGGTCGCTTCCAGTTCCAGCATTGAGCGGCGGAGCGGCAGTAGGTGGATTAGATCCACGAGGCTCCGGGATTAAGGGGCTCATAGGCCGCTTGCCAGAGCGACTCTTGCCATGACTGGCGCGCTCAGCACGCTCATTGTCTACGTCGATAGGGTTACGTGAGACAGTTGACTCCTCGGTCGCAGAAGCGTAAGGACTATGCATGCCTTCTAGTTCTTCGTACTCAGAAGCACGGCGTGCAGATCGAGACCGATGAGAACGTTCGTTTCGGCCGCCTTTCGCCGGAGTCAGGCGCACTCGCACGCTAGGTTTTCGTTCAGTCGTTCCAGACGTACGCGAGCCTGTTTCGAAAAGTTCTATCAAAACTGAGGCCGGGACTTTTTGGTTGGATGGTCGAGTGCGACGCGTTGTTATGGTGACGGGGGTGCCGTCTGAAGGTAGAGAAAAAACGGAGCGTTCGTCGTTGTGTGAAAGTTCAGTTCCAAGTTCGCTTGGGGCTATTACTGATTCGGTTTCTGTAGGTGCTGGTAACAAAAGACTCGAGTCATAACCCATAGTTGACATTGGAAGCCAGTTATCAATAGCTTATAGAGCTATGTAAATTTAGTTGGCCTTATGGTGGATGCTTGGAGAGGATGAGGCAATGATGCGAGGCCGCCCGGAATTAGATAGATAGGCAGCGAGACGGATAGAAACAATAAATAAAATAAAAATATAGAGCAGAACGTAGAAGGCTCAAAACAAAAACCGGATATGTCGATATGAGAGGGAAAAAAAAAGGAATCATAAAAATCAGTTTTGACGTAAAGAATCGCAATGTATCGGGCGATCAGCGGAGCAAGGCGAATGGCAAGTGTGCCGTAAAAGCCCAATTAAAATTGGGAGGTTGGCGAAGTAGTGGGCGCAATAAAGCTCGTGAAGGAGAATGAGAAGATGATAGGAACTGTGATTATATGGAATTTATAATTAAAAAAAAACCTGTGATCATATTTTTCTAGGTTAGCACATGAATACATGATTTGGAAACAAACGTGTAATCAATTTACTACGATTGTCTTTGCTATACAAGATAGATCTTGGTGCCGTCGTAGAGGAAATACCAACAATTGCGTGTAATGTCTTTCTATTTTCTTGTTTTATTTCGTTCTGTAGGTCTTGAATCTCGCCCCCCGTTTTACAAACAGCGGGTTGAAATTCAAAAAAATAATAAAGAAAAAAACGCTTCTTCTGTCTTCGTAAAAACGCAGAAGCACGTTGTCTAACTCTTCTAACTAGAAGATGCAACAAGAGCTGCCAATGTTGATACCAGGCAGGAGAATATCAAAGAAGATGAAAACAAAACAGAAAATAAAAAAGAAACACAGTAGAAAAGGAAGGGACAAGAAAATAGAAAACAACACACTGACGCCGAAGATGGGCCTGGCTACTACTCTACGACTTCTCTATAGCAAGCGAGAGGGACGAACGGCCAGCAGACCAGGGGACGAGGTGGATTGATACATGGTGTGATGGGATTGTACTGGGATTTGGGCTCACTTACCCTGCAAAAGAGCTCTGGATCGATATGTCCAGGGCTGTATGTCAATATCTAGCGCAGTATAGAACACACCTAAATTCGTTTGTGATGAAGCGCCTGCAAAACATAAGCAAACGAGATTTTCAGCGAGCCAATTCAATGATCGGTGGGTGAACGCACGGCGGGAAAAGGTTGCATATATGGATTTACCAGCACTAAGTTCGTGATGGATGATTTTGAGAGTAAGGAATGCGAAGACCATAAAACGACGATGGCTTGTTTTGATGTTGAAAAGAAGATGAAAATTCAGCCTTGCGAGATAATGAGAAATGAGAAATGATTAGAAAGTAATTGGAGGCCGTCTCTGACGGGAAAGAAGATCCAAAGAGGGAAGGAAGTTAAAGTAGTCGTAACAAAGTCGTGAAAAAGTAGTAATTGCAAAGTGTAGAGAAACTTGGTGCGCCGATAGAGAGACAAGAACAAGAAATGCTGTTCAAAAACGGAAGGAACAACCTCTGACGAAAGTGCATCAAAGGCAATTACAGCAGAAAGGCGGTATAGAAGCCGGCTGGACAACGCACCAGTATGGGAAGTGATTTTAACAGATAGACAATATCACGAGTGCAGCTCTCATCTGCCAGATGACGATAGGATGAGCAATGTGAAAATGAGAAGAAATTATCTAAGGCAAGTGTAAGGAAACGCTGGTCGTCGTGGTTGAGTCGTCGTCTTCAACACACGCTTTCAATCATTGGACATATATCAGATGGTAACAACTCAAGAACCAAAGAGGGAAACATCCACGGAAGTGCAGATACGGTTTAAGTCATTATATCGGCTACTTTTATGAATGATTCAGGATGTTATTACGGGGCTGGGAGACTTGGGTGATTTGTGTTAGGCAAGTGGTTGAGGGACAATGTCATCACACTATGTACTATGTATTGGACGGGACAGACTATATACACCCGAAAGAAAAGTCGCAGGGCTGGAAGACACAATGGAGCCGAGAAAGAGGAAAGGGCAAGTCAGTTACAAACTCCGGAGCCTAAATTCTGTGCTTGCTTGCTTAGCTCGCCTCTTGTACCAAGGAAAGATACAAGGATTGTGCGAGTGAAGCTGCGAGTGAGTTGGCAGATTCAGGGAACTCTACAGCGCAAAGAGCGCCGGCGAGCCAATGAGGCGCAGAATAGACGTCGTCCCGTTGACCAGTTCCCCCCACCCAGACGATGCTGCTTGAGCTAGGAACGAACTAGTCTTTTAATGGAACCAAGGTGCGCGACACAGATGGAGTAGTCGAAGCAGATAAGAAGTGTAGATACAAGTTGAGAACATACAATATGTAGCCAGAGACACAAAGAAAGAAAAAAAGGTCCGTTTCTACATCATAGTCAGTCTTACTTGTTCAGCCCACGTTGCAATGCGTAGGCAGGAGCCCGGAATAGTAGCACAACACAACGGTTGGGGTGGTTGGTGACAGGAGGCGAATATGTGTAAAAGCTCGAGAAGTTGATGAGCAAAGATGCAGTCCTCTAACCGTATTGGTCGACAGATTTCCTTGGCTTACGTTGTATGCGCGAGGCGCTATACTGGGCTGACTAGCAACAATCAGTCGCGCCTGAAGTTGACTTAAACTTCATGCTGTCCCATTCCAGCGACATACCGACTAAACTGGAAACTATTTTTTTTACAGCTACCTAATACCTGACTAACAGCTTACATGTAGTCCGTTAGGCATTGTAGGTGCACTAAGCCAGCTCTCATGCTAGCTAGCCCAACACGTCCAAAACAATGCTGCCCAGTTCTTCCATTTGGGATCTTAGAGGCGGGTCAAGCTTCGATTATTCCGTGGGGCCGTTGATCCAGCAACTAACGCGACCCTTTTGTAGCGTACTGCCAAACTTAGCAGACCGGTACATTGGCCATTAAGACCCCTGTTCGCGTCGTCCGGAGAACGTTGGCGCGTTTTGGCGTGGGTGGGAGTATTGTCCGTTCATATTTAGGCCTTGCGATCTTAAGTCTCATCGTCAATCTTCACTAGTAAACGCCACAGCTGTCCAGCTCATTTCCTACCCGGCGCCTAAATCAGCAGTTCCAATACAACATGCCCCCATTATTCATATCTACACATAGCAGGTACATGTAAGTCCATACAAGTATGTACCAGAACATCTCGATCTATCACTTTTTAAAGATGAAGAAGAAGATCGAGAACAAGAAAGGCACCAAGTGAGTAAGTGCAAGTGCGTACCAAAGGAGGTGGTTTGCTCTATACCCAGGGATCTTCATCCGATTGCTCCGTTGCCCTGGCACCACTTAGCACCCCCGACCTCGCTTTTCTCGAAACATGGCTGACCCAGTGCTCGAACCGCGACCTAAAGATTAGAATTCCCTTGTGTTTGCCCAATTCTGATCATCGTCCGTCTCAATAATGAAATTTCTGCCCTGTCCTATAGATCCTCTCTTGTGTCCTTGGTCTTGTCCAACCTGTGTCATGTTGGCCTTCTATCTACAGCGTACCTGCACTCGCTCAGAGTCATGTCCTTGTCCGCTACCAAAAGCAGACGAGACCTCGCTATTCCTTGCAGTATGAGCTTAAGCACCCTTCCTCCCCAGTATGTATGTATATGCTTTGTTTCTTAGGTCGTTCTTCAAGCTCTCTCCTTTTCTACTTAATTCAGACAGTATAATATTCGCCCCTTGGAAAGACCTAGAGATTGTCTGCAAGCGTGATATGAGTGAAATGAGATCGTGCAGAAAATTGTGGTTAGTCCTTTGCGTGACTGGGCTTCAATTGCCTTTCCTGCATCACAGTGCATGTAAAGTATCACATACTCGCTTACGCTGGCCAACACGGTTCAGTCATCAAACCGTTGACAGACCAAATGCTGTTTCAAATTGCGCATACAAATAGATCTTCACATGTATGGTTTATATATCTCTTTTTTCTCTAAGCTGGCTTATCAATGTCAAACGGTGGTTGACCGCTTCTCATTAGACATTCTCAGATGTGTTGATTGCAAGATGTCTATGACCATACAGTTTTCATCATGATTGAATAGTCCGTCCCATAGTAATATACCGGATATCCTATCACGGGTGGCAAAATACCACTCCGCATTGAGACAATAAGTGAGAAGATGTGTATACAGTTACGAATACATGTGTTATAGTCATTTGCATTAAAGTGTAGACATGTTATTGTAGATACATATGTACATGTATCTACAACTTCTATATCCGTTCTATATTCGGCATACATTGAGACACGCATGTCTGTGTGCTTCCACCTCAGCTTACATGCACTACAAATACGGTGGTCATCCTGCACATCCAATAGGTCCAGGCCATCGAGTCACCGCTTAGCTTTCAATACAAGTCTGCTGGAAGGAATTCGCGAATGGCAAAAGCCATCATGGTTCCAAGTGGCACATACTCATATTCCACGGTTCACGGTTTTACACATCTCACGGCGTTTTGCTGCACGCTTGTCCTTTATAAACTACATTTAATCGCTCTGATTGGTGGGTATCAATTGTAGCGGTCTAGAAAACAGTCTATCAAACTCTGTCAGTATGTATATACATATGTATTTGAGCATTGTGATATGCCGTTCTAGTAGGAAGTTGATGAAGGTTGACTCTTTTTTTTTTTTTCCATTCAATTTTATTAAGGTGGAAATGGAGCTCTAATAGCTATGTAGCAC